>VDFB02181387.1:0-17621 GCA_007258455.2 Sequoia sempervirens | reverse complement strand
AGGGGTCAAGAGCATCTTCTCCTACCCCTCAATTTCCACAATTTCCACCATATTCACCTCCAATATCATCCACTCCACAAATCTTTGACTTGGATTCACCACCAAGAGAGCCCTCACCAAAAAGGAGAAGTGTTGAATCATCTTGACTTGTGGATTATCCTTTTGATTGTGATGAAGAGATTACTATCATAGCTGATGAAATGATGCAAGGTATTCCCTCACCCCCAAGCGGGGTAAATCCACCAATTCAAAGCCTCAAATTGAGTAAGGTTGATCTGACTAGAGTCAACAATGTTGATGATGTTAGTGAAAAGGTATGTAATTATTTTAAGGATGATGATTCTTTTGTCAAAACAAAGGCTTTTCAGGAATTTTTTTGGAGGGAAAGGAGGAATGAGTATGATGAAAAGGTAAAAATGAAGATGATTGAAAATCCAGAGTTACCAAGGGACGTCATTGACTCAAGATTCCTTGTAGAAATGAAGGAAAAATATAAGGACGTAATGGTAAGGAAAACTAGAGTGTTGCTACTGCTAGATTGGGGCTTGGTGTCTTCCATAGCATTTGATACAATGAGGAGACGTGATTCTCCTATTTTTTCCAATGATGAAGAAGCAACAATTACTCTACACGGGTTAGCATTCAGTCCACAATGGGACACATTGGCCATTTGGGAATTGACCCCAAACACAAATAAACTAGAGGTTACAGAACCAACAACAAAACTTAGAGGTGGATTGATTATCAAGAGAGTATATGATACTTCAGTTGTTGAAGCAGCCACATTGGTTGTGAATGTAGCCTAATTCACCAAGGCTATTGTTGAATCTTTGGAAGGAAAATTGATGTAAAGAATAAGGATTATAATGACTTAGTGTTTGTTTACAGTAAATATGAACAAAATATTGCAGAGCTACAACAAGAGAATGCACTATTAGAAGAAAAATTGTGATCATTGCAATCAAGGCCATCACTAATGATGGGGAAACTAGTGCCATAAGTGTAGGATAATGTTCCCTCATCTCCACCAACTTCTCCAATGAAATCACCACCTCTTCCTACCCATTCTCCCCCTCCAACTTCTATGGAAATGGTGGTTTATGATCTAGACAATGTACCAATTGTATATCTGGGCCCAAGCACTTCAACAACACCTAATCCAAAAAGAGAAGCAACTAGAGAGGAGTTGATACAACAATTGGAGGTATTTCAAGAATTATTTTCATTATATAATGACAACAATATTTTATTGTTACAAATATTTTGGAGCACTGCTTATCTAAAGCAATAGAAAGAGTAAGAAGTGTTCACTCAAATTATTCTTTGATGTTTCATTCAATAAGTATGTTTGAGAAGGATAGAACAATTTCTCTCCCATTAATTCAAACATGGGTTCCCAAATTGAGTGTATTGAAGAATATGGTTATTGGATCCACCCATGATCAGAATAAGCCACTACAAATTTCTCCAACCTACAAAGCAGTGAAGGAAATATTTGAATATCAAGGGTTGGTGGATCCATTGGAAAAAAGGATTAGGGCATTGTTAAATTAGTTTGATGAGATTGATCTTGGCCTCCTACCAGACATTCTCAATAGTTAAGGAGTTTTTAGGACTTATGAGCAATGGAGAGCCCATATGGATGTATTCATTACTATAGAGACCACTCTAATTTGTGAGGAGGGAGATGTTAACCTGTTAAAGGATAGTATGAACAAGTTGTTTGACACCAGTGCATTCCTTGAGGAAGTTGACAAGGATGCAAATCAAATAATGAACAAATATAGTCCTTATAGAACCAAGCTAGATGAATTCATGGCCTTCAACTGTCCTATAGAAGAGGACTATACAGCATGGGATAATAGATATAATAATATTCCTGATTTGTGATCATCTCCAGTGGTGATATGACAACATTTTTGGTCTATTTGGCATATCCAATGGTCTCTAAAGTCTTCAAAGGTGTCGGTATGGCTATTTTATCATCTTGTGCAATAGGATTTTTTGTTTGCATGCCAGCTCAACTTTCCCAAGTCCACAACAAGATGAATGAAGAATTTAAGTGACAAATGTATCAAATAACTATTTCAGATATTTTTGGAAATCATCACGAATGTAATAAATTTTGTAACTACCTTGCACTCAGAATATTCTCTCCATGATCTCGCAGTTACTCTTATAATTTTGAAATGTAAGTGTATGTCAAATGAAAATGTGGCATGTGTAATGGCCTGAGGCTTGTTGTTCCCTTTTTTATAAAAGGGAATTCAAGGCCATTTACATGGGTTTTTGTTGATTTATTTTGAGGAGCTATTGTAATACAAAGCACATAAATTTTTTTCTCTTTTATAGCTTTTGAAGTTTTGAGTCTTTGATTGTTAATGTTTTATAATAGTACTATCATCTTTGGAATGAAAATGGAATATTTCCAAAGCAAGTTTTATCCATTGTATACTTCATATGAATCATGAATAAAATGAATCAAAGATCATTCAATTCATCTTTGTTGTCTTTCATCTGAATTTTTGTTCATTGTTAATGCACTTGTTCAAAGAATGAGTTAAATTTTCTTTAACATGAATGAAGTTCTATGTGAATGTATGCAAGGATAATTAAGTATTATTGGTTTATATTTTTGAGTTAAGTGGTGTAATGCATCATTTAATAGCCCTATTATGATAGATAGAATGTGGTTATAGGTTTTCAATTGAAAGGTTTAGGACTCCATACCCTAGGACAAGGCACTGACCCATAAGTTGTGTTTGTGTTACATCTTTTTGTCTTTCACAATAACTACATTGAAAATCAAATTAAATCTTTACTTTCTATTGGAATGTATGTTTTGAATAATGTTCTACCATATTACTATGTTTTAGACTGATAAATGTTGTAAGATTTTCTAGATCTTTAAGGTTTTCATCTATTAAATAGAACTTAGGAGAATATATCTATTAAAGTTACAATGTATGAGATAAAGTGGCACAAGAGTATCTAAAGATATACTATAAGGATCACCCTCTTGAGTTTTGTAGAGCCCAAAGTGTAGAGGGAAATTTTAGCAAACTTACACCTATTCATTGGCCAGTCCCTTCATATAATCAACCCTTGGAATTGGAAAATCCATAGATTATATGTGAGATCAGATTGGGTATATAGAAAACACCAACATAAGAAAAAGGGGTAAATGAGGTTAGTAGGTAGCCAACCAGAGGGCACTTACACAAAGATCCTAGTTACCCACTTATGGCCCCCACCCAACTCCACAAGGTGGAAAGTGTCTACAGGGTGTTGGGACATTGATGGAAAAAGTAGGTACAAGCTGCCAAGGGAGAGGGTTGTGGTATACACCCTTTTAGGCTTGGTGTAGAAAAGGCTTCAGGCGGACCCATCATGTCCCTTCTCCCAAACCCTAGCATGCTTGCATTAATGATAATCTAGGATGTGATGTAATTACCTAACTCTATTAATTAAATATATGTGCATATATTGTTCATGTGTTGATTGTAGGATTTAAACCTTAGATTGCATTATTAAAGAGATATTTATTTGGTAAGATGAACCCTAACCCTAATTTTCTATAATTTGTGATCAATAGGAAAATTCTAGTGAAAATCAAGAGAGGGGCATTAAATAATTAACCAAGTCCACACACAACAAGACCTAAATCCAACCTTGTGGAGCACCAAAACACAAACAACTTAGACTTAAGATAGATACTATAAATATAAGCACACTTCCAAATCCGTAAGACCAAAAACAAAACTATGGAGAAATGTGGAGAAAAACCATTTCTCCTAGATAACACTACTTACATAGTTCACACACGGGTGAACACAACTTTCTCTTCACAACAATCCAGAACAAGAAACTTTGGATCTAACACCTCTAAACACTTCTAAGAAACATATCCAATTCACACAAGTAGATCTTTAGCAATGAAGAAATGTAGAGAAAAACACTAAACACCACTATCTCACACTGAATACTCTTCACCACATTTTTTCCTCTTTTATTCATTTTTTTCTCAAAAGCACTTGGAAACCAAGCACCACAAACACATTCTCATCATTTGGAACACTTCTACAACATTTCAAGCATATAAGAGGTTGAACATCACCAACACGTGCTTATCAAATCATCTCCATAGGTTGACATCAACACAATAACAAAGATCTATTGACATCAATGACAACACAAACTTCCAACAAAAATGAGTCTTACATATAAAGTCAAGGATGATGAGGTAATAAAGTAGGATTAAAAGTCTTATTATCCCTCCAAAAGTGAAACACATGGGATACTTGAGAAAAGTGTGAGTACATATGTAGAGTCCATATGAGGTGAGACAAAAGGTAAAAAATCTCTCTTAGTGAGCTTAAGCATAGTATGAATAGGTCTACTAGGTAAAACTAAACTAGATAAGTAGAACTACTTTTCATACTAACACTTTTAAGGAGGTCCACTTAACAAAGGAGAAAACTAGAGATGTATATCTCAACTAATTTTTATTATAATTTTACTTTTACTAACATCGATGAATCTCACACTATGAAAGAGATTATGGATATTGATGATGATGTGTTCTAGAAATCATGCATGGATGAAGAGGGCTACATTGAAAAATAATGATATTTGGTTCAATTGACAGAGAGAAGGAAGCCTATTGGTTGTAAATAGGTCTATAAGAAGTTTAGTTTAGATGGAAATGTTGAGAAGTACAAGGTGAGATTGATCATACATGGATGAAGAGGGCTACATTGAAAAATAATGATATTTGGTCCAATTGAAAAAGGGAAGGAAGCCTATTGGTTGTAAATAGTGTAAATACAATAAATTCTCTTGGCCTACAAGCAACACCCTTTTTACTAATTTTCACTCTTCTTCCCTAAATGATTAAATAATACCTTATTATTTAATTATTATCAATTTTCATATTCTACTATTAATTAAGTAATTTTATATTGTTTAATTGATTCATTCTAATTCATCATTTCTAACTAATTAAATAAATCCTATTTATTTAATAATGTCTTGATTATCCTTATTTCGTTCTGACTAATTAAATAAATCCTACTTATTCAATAATGTCTTGATTATCCTTACTTTGTTCTAACTAATTAAATAAATCCTATTTATTTAATAATGTCTTGATTATCCTTATTCTCCCTAACTAATTAAATAAACATTATTTATTTAATTATGTCACTAACTTCACTTATTCTTCTATTTTAATTAAATAATTATCATGAATTATTTAATTACAAACACCCTTCTTCTATTAAATAATTGTTATAAATTATTTAATTAAACCATTTTCCCACTTCTAAATTAAATAATTTAATTAATTATAATTTAATTCTCTAATATTCACTCAACATGATCCATTAATAAATAATTTTTTATTTATTAATTCAATCTTTACTTGCACATTCCTCCAATGATTAATTTATTAATAATTAATTAATTATCCTCTCACACATTGACTAATCAACCAATCTCATTGATTATTCAATCAAATCCATTGACTAATAAATCAATCCCATTCATTATTCAATCCCACTAATTGATCAACCAATCCCATTGATTAATCAATCAATTTCCACTAATTATCCAATCAATTCCCTTGATTGAATCAATCAAGCAACTCTCCAATCTATTTCCTCTCAATGAATCTCGACCGTTGATCTTGATCTTTCATCTTTGAATCTAGATCATTCATTTGAAACAACAATTTCTATAAAAGAAATCCTTCATAACACATTGATGGCTAACCATGAACTCTTAGACTTTGGCTTTTACATCATTGCAATCATCACATATACTTGAAGCTTATAGAGAAAGAGAAACATACCCAATTCTGCAAGCAAAAACATACAAAGAAGGAACAATGGAAGTCATCTATGGCAATATGGTGAAGGTGAAGGTATCATTTTCTTTAAATCTAGTTTTATCTATTATTACATGTTTTTCATTGATTAGATTGGTTCTTATTGAGTTTAGGATTGTAGATTGTGGTTGTTTCCATTGTTTACTATTATCTCTATGACCCAAGGGTCGATTTTCCAGTTTACATTTTGGTGAACCTGATGTGAAACTCACATTTTTTAACATTTTCTGTATGGATTTAAGTTTTTCTGAAGCTATAGGAAGTGTGACACAACCACAAAAAATAGTGATGCAATTGTCGAATAAAGCTACAAAATTGTGGGGTCTTGAACTACAGTCACCTGACTATTCAATGCAATCATTGATCTAAGTGATGCATCGTAGTTTGTTGTGTCATACCCGTCACTATTCTTTTTTGTTTATTTTCTAGGTTTTGACAGCTCGCAACATCAATGCCATTGTACACCATAATCAATGAACATAAAGTTGCACTCACTTTCTAGGACACCACATCCAAGACTTCCTACAATACAAACACTTCTTTGTGTGACACATCTAAGCCTTCCTAAACCGCAAGTGATTGTTAAAAGTAGAAAGGTAAATTAATGATGAATACAATAATTGTTGGAAGAATGAAGAAGTATGGCTAACTATACAATTTTTGTTTTCATTGATGTCACCATGTTATATGGGTTGTGACTGCAAGACTAAGTCATTGTTTGATCCCGTATTTTGGTCTAGTATCTGAACCAGTATACAGTTTACATCCTCCAGTATTCTAGTCCAAAATCCTCTGCGGTTGATAGTTGTTGCTTGTGGTTTTGGGAAATAATTTATGGATATGGAAAGCATGTATGTTCGAAATCTCTCATGCTCAGGTGCTCGTATGGTGTATCGACATTATTCTATTGATTGCATTTTTCTATTAAGCCCATCTCTGGCCAACCTCATGGATAATTGTTGGTATGGTGAATTAATTTTATGCGGATATGTGTGTGACCTATCCTAAGTCTATGTCAACATGATGCAGTGTGCTACATGTTTTGATTTATTGATTGGAAAGATTTCGTGAAAGCTTGAAGTTGACAGTTGGTATTTTTTGGTAAATAAGGATCACATCTAATTAGGCTGACCTAATTGATGCTTGTGAATAGGTCAGATATATATGTCGGACAGTTTTGAAGATTGTAGAAAGAGAGCAAGGAATGACATTGATGTGAATGTGAAGAAGTGCGAAAATGATGAAGTGTGATAAGTTAGTCTATTGAGCATCACTAGAACTGTATTAGCACTTGTTAGGTGCAATCTCATCAGTTCATTTCGGTTGTGAAACCAATTTTTTTTTATAATCCTTTTTGTAGGTAGTGAGCCTCCTTGTGTAAGTAGTGAGCTTCTGTATCCAGACAGTGAGCCCTATTTTGGGAAATGAGCCCTTTGGAAATGAGCCTTATATATTCAATTTTTGGAATTACTTTATATTGTGAGTTAATCCTCATCGTGGTTTTTCCCTTATTAGGTTTTCCACATAAAATTTGTTGTTCATTGTGTTGATTTTTCTTTTTTTATCTACATTTCATGTTCATAATTAATAATAGAATAGTGTGGTTGTGAAGTTGATAAGTGTTTGAAGTTTTGTGTTTCAATTTGGTCATAGCTGATTCACCCCCCCTCTTAGTTATCCTATGCCTTTTAACAATTGGTATTAGAGCTTTGGTTCCTTGGTGAAGAGCTTAACCGCTTGAGGAGGATCTTGAAGGTTGATCAAATGAATGATAAAGAAGAACTTCGGGTTGCACTTGAAGATCTTGATAAGGCTAAAAATGAAAACTGAGATTTGAAAGAAAATATTGATGAGGAAAATGAATGTGTCCAAAAATTGGAAGAGAAATCAAAGAAATTCAAAGAAAGACACAGAGAAGTGAGTGAGCAGTAGAAACAAGAGATCATTGGATTGAAAGAGCTAGTAGAAGAAAAGAAGAGAATTGAAGAATGTCTGAATACAATGGTGTAGAGCAAGATTGATGAATGCACTAGACTTGAACAAGAGGTAGTGAACTTGAAAGTAGAACTGGAGAAAGCAAAACTCTATGAAAACAATTTCAAATCTAGTTCTGACAAGCTTGATGAGTTGATTGTAGGACATAAACCAAATAAAGACAAAGGTGGCTTGGGAAGTGAAACAGTTGAAAGCTCAAAGAATAATCAAAAGACTCAAGACAAAGGGAAGCATGAAAGAAATCCAAGAAACATTGCTAGAAAACTGCCTATGATACAGCCTAATGCTCAAAGGTATCCCTCTTTCAATGGTGTCTACTTTTCATGTAACAAATTTGGTCATAGGGCAACTGAGTGTAGAAGTAAAATGAATCATTTTTTTGGTTCCTTCTCTGGACAATGTTTTTCATGCAACAAATTTGGACATAAAGTCACTAAATGTAGATCTCAAGTAAGAATGATTAGTCAAGTGATGATGAATAGGTTTAATGGAGGCAGAATGAATCAATCCTTTAATGGCTACAACTATACTTGTAACAAATTTGGACACAAAGAAAATCAATGTAGATTGGGGGTTAATGGAGGTCAGACAAATCAGAAAAGTGTTGTCTGTTATAACTACAACAAACCCCAACATATCTCAAAAGTTTGCAGAAGTAAGAAGGGAAAGCAATCTGCTCTGGTTGAGAAGAACGGGCCAGTGAAGAAAACTAATAAAGATGAGGTGAATCAAGAGATGAATAAGAGATAGAGGAAGAAGGAAGAAGATCCAAAGACAATTGATGTGTATGTGCCCTCATCCGGTGCAGACAATTCCTCCTAGAATTACACCTAGCATGGTCTTAAGGGGAGCATTAATAGAAAACTGTACAAACCCCCTAGATGTATGGCATGCCAGAATTTGGCACAAGGATATTTTGTAAAGAATGAGTAAAAAAAAGGTTATGGAAAAGAAACCAGAAGAAAAGTTGCAAGAATGTTCTTTTACAGATCAATTTAGGGTTTATAGTGTAGAGAAATAAGGGTTTTATCAGACTTTTGAAGTCTGCCACATTTCATGTGAATTAGGACAAACTGATGGTATATAAAGTAGAATTCATAAGTCTTTTTGATCACTTTTGCACTTGAAGAGTTTGAAAAATGACTTTGAGCAATCCTAAATCTATCTCAAAATGATTTGAAGCAATTCTAAGGAAATTTGAAAGAATTATTAAGGATAATCAAGAATTATTTCTCAATTTACAAAGGGGAAGAAGGGAAAAGGAAGAAGTTTCAATTGAGAAATAATGAATTCAAGAAAGATAAGCATGTCGATGGATAGAGGATCGAGTGGAAATATTCCACTAAATTTGAAGGGTGTTGAATTGGAAGAATTTGATTGTAGGAAGATGAAGGAAATGGAACTAGGGATGAAGACAAATGTATTGAAAAGCATAAAAACCCAAGGTATGGATTTATGAGGAGAATTTCCCTAGTTTGCAGAAAAAGAATCTATCTTGTTCTTGTTAAGTTGATTCAAGAACAACGACATCATGTTGGAAAAACCCTACCTAATCACAAAGGAGGCATTTGAAGCTAAATTACTAGTTTATGAAATGTTAGGGACCTCCCTGGGAAGGCAACCATGAAATGCAAAGATGTGGAAGAACTTATTGGTATTGACAAAGACCCTCAAGCTCTATTGATAAATACTATTGTTGATTATGTTGTAAGGTATGTTGCGTATGACATCTCTTATAAAATCTATTTCAGAAATCGTGAAGAGTTTGACTTCGACTATTGTTGTATATCTTGCACACATGATGGTTAAGGAAATCAAGCAGTTTGATTTTTGTAGCCTATTACCGGAAAACCTAATTGAGAATGTCAGAATGTCTTTGGTCGAGGGCTATCCTTTTCAGTTTGGGTCTTTGCTCATATGTTTGGTATTTTACTTTCTAAGCTTGCTACCGGGAAGAGAGAATGTTGAGTGGGAATTTGGAATCCCTATCAGAAAACAAGTTTTCAAGTATTTGGAATCAATGGAAGAAAATGTAAGTGTTTGCAGAACCTATTTCGCATCCCTGAAGACGAATATGTGCTTCGGTACATCAATGCCTAGTCAATTTGAAGTGGGCTCCTCCTCCGGTAAGAAAGAATTGGAAGTTGTCATTGGTGAGTCCTCTCCGGAATCTAAAAGGAGAAAATCTATCACAAAAGATGTTATCACTATCTTGGAAGAAAAGAAGAATGAAGAAGAATTTTTGTCTAGATCTGACTACTTTGGTCCAGAGGATATACGAATGATGTTAGATAAAGGTGATATGAAGAAGGTTGGTGAAATGTGGAGTGCATGCTCTCCAATCGAGAGACTTAAAATTGATTATGTACTGGTTGATTATTTGTTCGATAGGGGTATTTTAGTTTCAGATGTGTCTGACTCATTACTAGATGATCTAGTAGAGGTTATTGAAGAAAGAACATTGTTAGAAGGACCTAAAGGTCATAAGTTTGAAGCTATGTGTAGTGACCCTCTCATTGTGACATCCTATCTTAGTTTTTAGGTCTAATTACTGATAGATGCTTTAGTTCACTACGATACTATGTTGTGTATTCTCAGTTATAACTCTAACATTATGTTAATTTTATACTCTATATATGATACATTGACGTCCTATTTATCTGGTTGTGTTTCTGTGATGTTATTGAGATAGACATATATCTGATATGGTTTATTAGCTTATGATTTTTCATGTGGTTGTTATGTTGAGAGTGATTAGTTTGATGATGATAGATTCATTCATGATGTGGCTTATTGTTTATGACTATTGTTTATGATTTATCTTGCTTGTGTGTGACGGTGAAGAAGACAGTGTGGCATTACTCATTCGTGAGTACCCTGCTATGCTGCAATTCTTATTCACGGATGTGTTTTCTAACATGAGTATATATATGTTCTAACGTTGATGTTTCCCTGTAGACACAGGTATCGGGTAACGGCTCCACCTGCTTGTCAGGTCTTAGCGTACCCTAATTCATTATAAATATGTTGTCGGAGGTATTGACAGGTCCTTTTAAACCATCGTTCATTTTCGAACGAGTATCTGTGTTACCCCGTGTAGCCCAATTTGTCTTGTCGTGTTCAAATATATATTGTTTTGTGTTTTTATTTAGTATTTTATTTTATTAAATGTTTATTAATGTTTTAACCAACGTTAATGATTTAATTTATTAAGTTAAATTAAATAAATGTTGAATTTGTCAGTAAAAGTTATTTCTTTGCAGTGTTTTAATTAAAATACTATTATTACTGATTTAATTGTGCAACTTGTATTATGTGAAATAGATTTTATTAAGGAAAGATATTTTTGATAAGATAAGAATCTCTGATTGCTAGTTAAAGGTCTGTTCTGATATTTTGAAGAATGAGTTGAACTGAATGAGCTATTTACAATGCGAAATGAACTTTTAGTTAAGTTTTGTGATTGGAAAGTGATTTGCATGAATTAATATCTTTTGGAAAATTGGGTATTGGGCATACATTCACGGGAAGAATTTACGGCAATAGTTTTTCAGCAGATTTGTACTCGGCAATTACTTCGGAAGAATTTTGCTCTTAGGATTTTGTTTTCAAGCATAATTTTAAATTTGGGTTGATTTGCAAATTCTTCATTGAAATCTGGTGATTTGATTTGGTGGTTGACAAAAGTTTTCAAAGGATTGTTTTTCAGCGAATTTTCGAGTTTAAACAGGTTCTCCTCTTGAATTCAATTTCTTATGGTTAAATTCTAGAAATTTATTGTAGGATTTGTTGATTGATAAGGGTATTCACTTTACTGAACCTGCACAAAACACAAAGAAATAGATTAGAAAAGTAGTAAATGGAAAGAGTTTCAGATTTAAAGATTGGTAAAACAAAAAAAAAAAAAACAATGGGAAAACATTTTTGCGTAGTATTCAAATTTAAAGAAATTAATTAGTGAAAGCTATGAAGACATTAGATTTGCTTGATCCGAAATTACTAGAAAAAGTTCACATTAAATAATGAATGATGTACTCCCTGTGATAACGAATCTGGAATTTCTTTTAAAAAATATATATATATATATTTAATTCCAAAGATGTAAGGATTGTCTAAGTATCTCTAAGTTTTTTCTGCAGCACGCCAGTCATCTTAGGAAAGAGTGATTGAATCTATTAGTCTGTGCTTGAAACGCCAGATTGTATTGTCTCTTGTTTTCTTGAAAATGTCTAAGTCTTTTGTACCTTTTTCCTCAGACGTGTATCTTTAGCCATGTTATTGAAAGGGTACAATATTGTTACTGAAGTAAATGACCTCTTATAAATGCATATAAATCTGTATCTATTTATTTGATATTCCTGTTGGTTTTGGAACAGTGCTGGAAACAGTATAATACGCCTCTATATTTAGCTTTAAGTATTCCTTTTTAATAATACTGGAATCTGTGATTTGAAGCTTTAAGTCATGCTTCAATGCTTGCAAACTTTAATAGAAAACGTTATATTTCCATGCCTTGAGTCACCTTAGAGAATCCCAGATTTGATAAATTCTTTAACTGTTATCACCCGAAGAAATTGACATATTACTAGCAAAATATTATAGTGCTGGCCCTTACTTTTTTTTTCTATTTTTGTACAAGACTTTTATGATTAAATTTCTAATAACCTCTTCTTATTGATTCGTTGACACCTGGGAAATTTTGTTCCATTGTTCTTTTAGGCTGTAGTTGACGGATCTCTACTGGTGTCACGTCTTTCTTTATTATGTTTGTTCTTCGCTGTCTATACCCATGCATAACTGTTTAAATGTTTAAATGTCACTGTAATATCTATGCATGCGTTCTGGATAATTCATTAAGTTTTGATACTCGATCGTTTTGTAAACTTAATTATTCAGAATTTTGTCGTTTGATCTACAAGTTTAGCGTTGGTTCCTTCTTTCGTTACCTGGTAGTATATAATATTTGATATAAATTTATTATCCACACTATCTAATGATTAGGCGTTCTGATCTTGTGCATGGCGCGACTGTTACTTCTCTTCAATTGTGTGACACTCATTAAGACAGCGAGTCTTTTGATTTGATGGATGAGAACATATATGTATTAAAGTTAAGAATTTCATTTCTACTATTTCGTTGCCTATTGAATGCAGATTATATCTGGTAATTCAATTTCTTTTTTTTGAGATGCCTGAACCTGTTAACCCTGCGATACGTTTAGAATTGATATGCCTTAATTTGTACTTATTTGACATCTTACATGCATTCCATATGTTATTTTATACATACTTCATGTATCATGCTAGGATAATCTGCATTAAAACATTTATGCATGGCATGATTCGTGGCAATCTTAGGTTGAGTGATACTCATTTAAAGATAGCAAATTATTTAAAGTAGCAGAATTACATTGTAAATATGTATTGTTACATATCCACACCTGATATTATAGAGTTAACTCACAGCTAATAGTGATAAATGAACGATTTAGTAAGATAGACAAGAAGGATTGTTTTAAAAGCTCGAGAGTTAATATTTTGTCTTATGTCAACTCTCTCCTTGCATGCATTGATTGGGACAAATTCTTTGGTAGATAACTTTTAGTTAAGATTCTTACTAAGTGTAAGGGTGAGTGAAGTGTGAGACTTAGAACGAGAAAAGAAGAGGAGATAGAAAATTAAGTTATAAGTTATAATGTTTTATTTTATTTTCAAGGTAATTGAATTATAAAATATATAGAATTTGTATTGTTCTTATGTTATAATGTTAGTGAATTCAATTCTTGAAAATATTAGGAATATAATAATATCTATAGATTAGATATTATGTAAATGCTTTATTTATAGTAATTGGTTAAATATGATTATTGGGTGTGTTTACACATAATGTTGAAAATGTTTATTTGTATTTCATCAAAAACTAGTGAAGTAAGATTCGTATTATAAACTCAATACACTTTAATTTATGTTAATCTCTATAGTTTGTTTATCAGGAATTTTCAATTCATTGAGATTGATTTAATGAAAATATTAGTTGTGTATATGTTCATAACATTAGAGATGTTTGTTTCAGTTCTTTAAAGAAAAGAGAAGTGGAAATGGTATTGTTATGTGTAATACATATTGATCACTTTGCTCGATTACAAGTATTTTTACTTGGGGGTTTAGCTTTGTATCATTTTGTGGTCTTTTGAAGTGACATCCTAGAGATTGTGATTTGCCTCTAGTGAAGGTCATAAATATTCTGGTTTTGATTTTTGTGCTTGATAGCTACCCCTAGATTGGTTTTATGTTGAGTCATGTTATAGAAGAGTGGCTTGCGGTAGGGGCTAAAATCCTGAAGTGATTGTCTGGGTAACCTATCGTAGGTGTGTTAATTCAGTGAAAACCTAACTAAAGAATTATGGGTTGGGAAGTTATAAACATTAATTCAGATAAAAGTGTGCCTCACCTACTGTCTTAACGCTCATTCAGGTTGAGAAAAGGTTGAGAAGGCCTGGAATGGAAAGTCGTCATCTTGTCCTCTTGAAAGATGAAGTGACTCCACATTGGTCTGCATAGGGGTCGGGAATCGGTAGAGGCTACCAGGGTAACTCTTGGAGAGAGGGCCGGTAGTCTAGGAAGATTCACCAGGGTAACCTATCCCGACGATGTGATGACACTCTTAGTCTATATCATGATGGTGTTCTTTGTGTTCAGATTTATTTTGAAGTGTTGTGTTACTGAGGTTTTATCTGCTATGATTGTTAATGTTATGTCGTGATGTGATTTGTAAACCCCGTAAACGTTATGTTCTGTCTTCTTTGCTTGTGGACCTGTCATTTATCTCCTAGCACGGAGGGAGTGGACCTTTTGGTTCCACGTGGTCGGGAGGAAACCGTGCTCTATCTTCCTTATATTTTCATGCAGATGATCCTAAGCTTGCAGTTAGTTCCAGTTACTTCTTTGTTCGTCACTGATGATGCAGAGCTTGTTCGTGGATAATTGTGCCAGATGTTAAATGAACACTATATGCTTTGTAAAAGTTACCTCTTGTATAAGAGTGTTTATATTGTACCATCTTTGGATGTATTGAGATTTATTAAAATCTCTCTTGTTGTAATTGAACCTTATGGATTCTCGAATGTAATAAGTCTTGCAAATTGAACCATTCTTGGCATTAAATTTGTATTATGTTTATGATAAAGTGTTGAGTTTATGTGTTAGGTTTAAGTAACGTCGTCTTGGAAACCTTATGGCAATTGTGTAAATTAAATATCTTTAAAAAAATTGTTCGGTAAATTTCATTCTTTACACTTTGTTTTAACGGTAACCAAGGTGGGGCATTACACTATGATTGAGAAGATGTAAAAAGCCAAACAAATATTATCTAAACATATTAATGAGACAACGAGAATGCATCAAAGAAATTTGACATCTACAAGTATTGTCTTTGGTGGCCGGCAATTGTTGACAATTTTAGAAGCAGAATTGAAGCCATTGAATCTTAGATGAATTGTATTGGAAAGAGTTTTGATTTCTTCAAAGACAAGAATGGAAAACAAAGAATAAGAGTTGGTGAATTGCAAGTGGAGTTGTTGATTACTCAGAGGCAAAAAGAAGACTTGGTTAAAACCTTCTAGCCGGTTAAAGAAATTGTTGAGGTCTAGTTGGATCATCTCTCTGGAATACTCTCTGATGCAAAAGATTGTGAATGACAATGTATGTCTTTAGACCAGACATCCTCTTTTACACAGTTGTCTTTATTGGATGGTATGAGTGCAAGGATGAATTATGGTGTGCTTGCTTGGAAAAGGATTCTTCCAATCATAAGAGACAGGTACAAGAAAATCTTTCATGTAAAAAGTGTAATTTTCACTTAAATGTTTGAAATGGGGAGTTGGAATTCCTTTGTATATACAAATATTAACATGTACATACACATCCTATTTTTAGTCACCCTTTTCCATTGATGTCAAAGGGGGAGAGAGGAGTAAAAAGGGGAAAGAACAATGATGATAAGGGGAAAGAATGATTGTTTTGTAAATTTTGGCACATGTTACCATCAATGACAAAGGGGGGATTGTTGGAAGAATGAAGAATTATGGCTAACTATATAGTTTGTGTTGTCATTGATGTCACCACGTTATATGGGTTGTGACTACAAGACTAAGTCATTGTTTGATCTAGTATTTTGGTCCAGTATTTGAACCGATATACAATTTACATCCTCTAGAATTTTGGTCTACAATCCTCCACAGTTGATAGTTGTTGCTTGTGATTTTGGGAAACAGTTTATGGATATTGAAAGCATGTATGTTCAAAATCTCTCATGCTCAGGTGCTCGTATGGTGTATCGGCATTATTCTGTTGATTACATTTTGCTATTAAGCCCATCTCTGGCCAACCTCATGGATAATTGGTGGTATGGTGAATTAATTTTATGTGGATATGTGTGTGACCTATCCTAGGTCTATGCCGACACGATGTAGTGTGCTACATGTTTTGATTTATTGTTTGGAAAGATTTCATGAAAGCTTGAAGCTGACAGTTGGTATTTTTGGTAAATAAGGATCACATCTAATTAGGCTGACCTAATTGATGCTTGTGAATAGGTCAGATATATATGTCAGAAAGTTTTGAAGATTGTAGAAAGAGAGTGAGGAATGACATTGATACGAATGTGAAGAAGTGTGAAAATGATGAAGTGTGTTAAGTCAATCTATTGAGCATCACTAGAACTGTATCAGCACTTGTTAGGTGCAATCTCATCAGTTCATTTCGGTTGTGAAGCCAATTTTGTTTTGTAATCCTTTTTGTAGGCACTGAGCCTCCTTGTGTAAGCAATGAGCTTTTGTATCCGGATAGTGAGTCCTATTCTAGGCAGTGATCCCTTTGGCAGTGAGCCTTATATATTTGGTTTTTGGACTTTATATTGTGAGTTAATCATCACTGTAGTTTTTCCCTTATTGGGTTTTCCACACAAAATCTGGTGTTCATTATGTTGATTTTGCTTTTTTTTATTTGCATTTCATGTTCATACTTAATAACAAAATAGTGTGGTTGTGAAGTTGATAAGTGTTTGAAGTTTTGTGTTTGAATTTGGTGACAACTAATTCACCCCCTCCCCCACCCCCCCCTCTCTTAGTTGTCCTGCGCATTTTAACAGTAATGTTCTCTAATTTTTTATTAGTAGAGTAAGGTTTTCATGTTACTGATCCTTTTCTTTCATCTTGTGGCTTTTTTGGATTAGCTCACACATTTCAATTTTGGTGCTTAAAACAGACATGGTTTCACACATTTTCAATTTTGGTGCTTAAAATGGACATGGCTTTACACATTTCAATTTTTGTGCTTAAAAGGAACAACACCACAACCTCACACATTTAATTTTGGTGCTTAAAAAGAGAATGTCTAAGGCATATTATCTCCAACATCAAAATATCAGTTACAAGACACCTTCCCTTCAACTCTTCAACAACAAAATCACTCCAATATTTCTCTTTTTCACTTTTGGACGCCCCTTTGCTTCACATGCAAGATTTTCTACAAATCTTTTGTTTTTCTTTTCTTTCACCTGTTGAATCTTTCTCCAAGGCTAGAGGGTGTGGGTTTTTTGTTGACTTCCAGGTTGCATTCTCACCCTAATATTTCTCCCTTGGGCATGGGAATCTTCCCTCAATAATTTTTCCCCTCACGCTCACTCCACTACCTCCCACACTAGATGCTCTGATTCTCCCACATTCAATTTATAACAAACA
>VDFB02181385.1:0-12719 GCA_007258455.2 Sequoia sempervirens | reverse complement strand
CAAGTGAAAAGAGACTTATAATGATGAACAAATGATTAAATGCACAGTCATAAAAATAACAAAGTTTGATTATTCATCTGAGAGAAAAGCTTTATTAGACTCAATTGCAAAGCTATAGGTTTTATAACATTCAAATGCTTGAATGTATATAATGTTAACAATGTATTCAAACATTTGAAAAAAAAAAATAGTGGATATATCTAAGTTAGTTAATGCCATTTTGTCATGATATACTTCTTTGATGCTATCAATACTAAATCTAATGATTGATGAACATTTCTGCTTTTAAATTTATTGTTCTTGGTTGATTGTTGTTATAGACAAGTTGGTATGATTTCAAATTTCAATATTGTGTACCCTTATATATGGGAATTGAGATAAACATTGACACAAACAATAATGAAATCAAATTGATTGCTTTGCAAATTCATATTCATGAAAATGTAAGCATTTTTTCAAGTCAATAGGCATCTTGATAAAGATAACTCTGGCTGTTTTTATATATATTATTAATTAATATAGGTATGCTAGTTAATTAAATTATTAACTATATTTTATTTGCATTATATATTGAATTGTTAAAAGATGTAAAAATCTTAATTAAATATATAGGAAAAATGGTTAAAAAAAATTACATATTTTCTCATAAAAATAAAATATATAGTGTAATTTTAAAATATAAATTATATAATTCTTATAATATTTATATTATTGCTTATATTGAATATTTTATAGAATTTAAACTAAAAAATTAGCCCCCCCTCTCGCTCTCGCTCTCTCCCCCTCTCTACATATATCTCCCTCTTCCCATCTTCTATCTCTCCCTCCTCTACATATCTCTCTCCCTTTCTCCCTCCCTCTCTCTATCTCTCCCCATCTCTCCCTGATCTCTTGCTCCCTCCCTATACCCCTATCTATCTTCATATCTCAACCTATTTGTCCCTTTTATCTTCCCATATATCTCTATATCTTTGTCTTTCTCTTCCCATTTATCTCTCTCCCTCTCTCTTTCTCTCTCTCTCTCTCTCTCTCTCTCCCCCTATTTCTATCGATCCCTCTCCATCTCTATTTGTATTTCTCTACTTATCTCTCTCTCTCTCTCCCTTCTCTCTATATCTCCTTATATCTCTATCTTGCCATCTCTCTCTCTCTCTATATATATATATGTATATATACCCCCCCTCTATCTCCCTATCTCTCTATATATTTATTTCTCCCTCTATCTCTCTCTATATCTTTATCTATTTTTATCCCTTTTCCTCTCTCATTCTATATTCATCTCTACCTCTATCTATTAATTATAAATATTTTAAAATAAATTAAGTATTTCAATCTAAAATTTTAATATTTGACATTACAAATAAAATTAAACTAAATTCTAATTTTTAAAATCCATAAATATACATTTATTATCTATTTAGTTTTACTAATTATCTAATACAATACAATACAATACAATTGTAAATATTCATTTTATATTAATTAAACAATTATTAATTATAATTTTAGAATAAATTAAGAAATAAGATCTATAAAATCAATTTTCTATTTTTTTTCTTTGTGTCCAAATCATTTCATTTTCTAAAATTATACTAAATTCTAGATATCATAATTAAACACAAAACTTTATTCTATTCTAATCCTAACCCTATTTGGGCTCTAACCCTTACACTAATTGAACACTAAATCTAATTGTAATTGACCACTAAGCATAATTGAATTCTACCCCTAACCCTAACCCTAACCCTAACTCTAACTAAACCCCAACCCAAACCTACTTAATTGATTGATAATCCCAACCCTAACCCAAACCATAATTGAACTTTAAAACTAGCCTTAATTAAGTATTAACCCTAATTGAACATTTATTGAACACTAGTCCTAATTGTACCATAACCCTAACTTTGAACTACAGTTGAACTCTAATCCTAACCCTAACACTAATTCTTATCCTAATTGAACCTTAACCCCAACCCTAACCTTAACCTTTGACCCTATCTCAATCCCAGTCAATTCATATAACCTTAATTAAAACTCCCAACCTCATCCCCTCAATCCTAACCCAAACTCCATTTCATTGAACCCTAAACCTAACCCTAAGTGGAACACGGTCCTAATTGAACTCTAACTTTTTAGTTGAAAAAAAATATTAAAAGTGCCTTAGATTTCCCATTCATCAGAATATTTATCATTCAATTCCTAATAGAACTCCGCAAAATTTATACTTTTATATTGTTTTAATACACACCTAATACTAAGGGTTTAGAGTTTAAGGGCTAAGGGTTTAGGGTTAAGGGGAGAGAGATAGAGGGAGTGAGCGAGTGACCCATTTACATATTATTCTTTTATTCTTCATCAGTTAAATATTTAGTTACCCATTTACCGTTAGTAGAAATGACCCAAGAATTTAATAGAATGAACTACTCATATAATACCTTGCATTATGGAGCTCAATTCTCTGATATATTACTACTTATCAAATCCTTTGTAAATAATTGTAAACTTATGACTCCATTTAAGCATTTAATTGATTTTCTTGAATCAAAGCAAAAACATAGACACACAATTGAACAAATTCTCAAAAGAAGAATGACAAATTCATTAAAATTTCATTCAAAATTCACTCAAATCCACATAAGGAGAGAAAAATATAATAGAATTATACGCTTATTCATGCTTATAAGTCATATCTACATACAATTCTAAGATAATTTGCATATATTCATCCAAAGTCCTCAAAACAAGCTATCTATTCTATTTCAACCGGGCTTGGGGTTTTAATAGGCCAGCACGGCACCATAGATATCACTCTCAATGAGGACAAACATTCTTTCTACCCATATATCTAACTCAAAACCCTAGCTAGAGCTTAATGCCTCCCTCTGGCCAAATGAGCCTTGAATCCACTTTATATGACAAGGAGCAACAAGATTCTGTGGCTCAAATGTAATTTCACCACAAATTTTCATTTGAACAAAATCATCAGATTTGATTTTCATTTCAAAACTTCCCACACGCTGAATCTCAGAAAAACATAGTGGCTATTTAACTGGGAAACTATAAGAAGTGCTGGGAAATACAAATTGTCATCAAAATCCCCTTGTCGCTATCCACGAAAAATCCAAAGTAAACCAAATTGCCACGAAAGCACCACAACAACTTCTTATTTACCCGCCACCCTACCCTTACCAACACTCAGACCCTGGTATACACGCCCGCTTCTAGTTTTTGCCCAATACAGTAGACCCTCAGCCTCCTCTTCTTTCTTGTCCTTGCCCAATATGGTTCTAGTCCGTCCGCTTGGGGTTTTAACAACCAATGGCACCACAAGTATCACTTCCTCATCAGAGGGCAGACTATGATTGAAGCGATGTAAATACTAATAGTAGTCAGAGTCGGTCTCAGTTACATCATTAGAAGTGTTGCTCGTAAGGTTAATGGGTGAGTGTTGGCATCCAGATAAGGAGCCATTCCCATACCTTATTTTCCTACCAACACTAGTAATAGAGCACACCACCGACTGCTTTCCTTTGTCATCTACCAGTTGAGCAGCAACGTCTTGGAATTGCAACCTTCTACTGCATCTAGTGGGCACAAGCTTGGGCTTGTTAACCAAAGCACCTTCTTGAATAGCAAGACCGAGCTTTTGTGAGCTCAAACGAACATACCTCCTTACTGACTTACTCATTTTCTCTTCTCAGACAAGCACTAAAACTTGATTAGACTCAACCCAAAAAGTGCTCTAACTGCTACAAGAATGACACTATTAGCAGTTAATTCCTCTTGTATTTATTGTGCGAGGTAATAGCAACCTTCATCAATGCTTAGTAAAAATGCATGTGCAAACATGGAAATTTGGCGGTGTATGTACTGTCATCGTTTAACTAGAGCTGCATGAGAAAGCAAAGATCACCCTTCATGATTGCCAACAACATCTTCACACAGATTGAGATTGATGTGACTACATAAGCAAGGAATAATTCATTAATGCTTCACCAGTTGTACAATAAAATGACCACCATGTGCCGTTTTCCAACTTTGAATACTACCCGTTGATCTCCTGAAGAGTTGGCAGATCAAACGGTTTAACTTGGGCTAACTCGGTTTGACATCCAATGAAGCATCATTCACCTTACTCATGACCAATAACATTAATCCATACAGGACACACATCTTCCTTTTGCTGACCTCGTGCCAAATAATAGGGCGACACCTTAGGTTTGCGAGTTGGCGAGGTATGATCGAGATCTTCTCCCATATCTTCGGACCCAAAACCTACACATTGCACCCGCTAGTATTTAATGGTGCGCGCCGCTTCATCTGCGATACATGACTAATCGGGTTAATGGCTTAGGCTTACGCCATTGATCAAAAATTAAAACCCAAATTCTTGATTTTTAATACTTTATTTCTTTCGCAGGGTTTTATTTCCTGAGTCTTGGTTGGCCCCGTGTTTCATCTTTTAAAAAACAACTTATGTTGTTGTTTGTCGTCTACCTAGTAATTCCCACTTCTCCTTTTAATGAATTTTTTATTTTGCAAGGGTTGATTTAGTGCTACCGTTGATCTATTTCCTGCAGATATCAATGGTGCCTGCCATCCTGTGATCGGGAATTGAAGGATCGCAAAATCACGGGCGGGTGCCATGTGTCCTATCTAGGGGATCAAATTTGTGCTATCACTGACCAACTTCCATTTGATCTGATCCATTCCCCGCCATCCCACGATGGTGCTTGGGTTGATTGTGAAATCACGGGCAGGTGCCACTTGTCTCATCCGATGAAGCCTAAAGAGTAAAGGAAACACTAGCCGAGTTTAAATGTATTAAGGGGTGGATTACTAAAGTGTTCTCGAGACGCACATGTTCTAAATCGACGGATATGTTATAATCTCGCTGGAAAAGTTTCTCAAAGATTAACGACATGGATGGTGACTGTGTTAAAGGAACGAGATCATTGATGCTCAGGATCAATGGTTGCCCGCCATCGCGCGATTAGAAGTTTTAGGATTGCGATATAGCGGGAAACCACCATGTGGACTTCCTTCATAGTGTATGGTAAGGTGGGCCCCTTATTGCTATGTTGGAAATTGTGTTATCTTATTTTGAAGGTGGTCATCGATGATTTGATCAAGCTGAAGAATCGACGGCTTGAATTTAAATCTGCATCAAATATAGTTGGAGCCGTTCGTGCAGCGTGAAATTGAGCTTTAATGGCGGATGAGACACTTGTTGGGGTAATTTGATCGACAATAAAATCAATTTTCTTGCTTGGTCTATATCACAAAGCATTCAACTATTTTGCGGAGCAGTTTCAGAGCCGAAGGTAGAATTGCGAATTTCTGCAGCCAGAATTTGGGAGTTTTGCAAACAAAGCCGTGAGTTTTTTTCGGTGCCTCCCGGTCATTTTGCATTTGAATTTGGGAAAGGATTAGTTGGATGTGCTATGAGTTTGTTGATGAATGTGTTAGGGATATAGTTTAATTATAGTTGTGAGAAATTGCAGTGTTTTGTCCTGTAATTTTCTATCTTTGGTTAGTCCTAGCTATTTGAATTATAATGTTGTAAAGAAGCTTTAGTTTGTCTGAGATGGCACCGCCCAAGCAACATTCTGGCCAGACTGAATATTTGAAACGAAACCTGTATGATGATTTCCTTGATCAATTCCCCTTGTCAACGAATGATAGGAGGAAGGGATTGGTCCTAATGCGAGGGAAAATCCTGGGGGAAGGGTTAGTGTATAATTGCTCCAACATTGCCGATGCTAGGGTTCCCCTCACTGGCTTGGAATTGTTCAGATTGTGGTACGGACAGAGGAATTTTCCTCACCCTTTTTCAAATGGATGGATGTATGATATGGGGAAGCTGGTGGTACCAAATGTATTCCCTGATGTAGACCTGCTTAGGACAGTGGCTGCAAGATATGACCTTGTTACACGGATAATCAAGGACAATGATGGAATGTTCTATTGAGCATTAATAGAGAAGAGGTCCAACATATTTTTGACTTGAGTGAACCGAGTGAAGACTTGGTTCCTATCAACCTTGAGGAAATGAAGTAGGAGTATGCAAAGCTGAAATCTTTTTTTAGAGCAAGGTTGCTTCCACCTCATTTGGCTAAGGCAGGAGGTCCAAAATTTCATATCAGCCCCAGTGACCAGGAACCTTTCAAATTAAATTGTTTTGCAAACCATTTCCTGGCCACTTTCTATTCTTTATGTCAGATTTTGGGTTTCATTCCTAGTACGGTAATGCCCATTGCTTATATGTTCATGGGGGTGCAAATACAACACCCTAACTTCTCTGTGACCTATGACTTCGCTTCTTTCTTGGCTGAGAGGATGCATGAAGGGCTGCCAAAGTTGCAAAACAATGATACCAACACTCAATTCTTTTGGTATTCTATGCTAATTCATATGTTTTTGTTTAAGAATGCTGAATTTTTCTATGAGAGGATGAAATTAAGGCAATCAGTTGATGGAGAAAGATTGCCAGTACAGATATGGGCTACAGATTTATCTTGTAATAAGGAAAACACTAGTTATGTGCAATTTGATAATTGTTTTGCTTCCAGATTAAGGGCTAGATTAATGGTGAATATACCTAGGATCCCTGAGGAATTACATGATTTCCTCAAGCCAAAGGAGAGGAAGCCAAAATTGAAGGTTTACCATAACTGGGGTGACATTATCCCATACCCAGTCAGCACTGTCTTGAGAGTATATGGTTTTCAGGGAGCCCCTCATATACTGCCATACAATGTGCAACCAAGAGTGGGATTTGTAGAAGTTATGTGGAAGATAGGTTGTATTCATGAATTTTTTCCAGATTATACAGTGGTGTTTGATTTTGTATTTTCAAAGGGAGGCTGGACACATTTTGATAATTTATTTAATAATTACCATTTGAGGTGTGGAACAAAGTGGCATCATGATCTTGAGGGTTTCTTTGCTCTTTTCAGACAAAGAATAAAAGCTGGAAAATTTGTGCATGAGTTCAATTTCCCTGAAGACTTGATTAGAAATGAATTTGATTTGAATAGACATGAGTTGAACAAGGAGAAATGGATAGCTTATGGTAAGCTACTAGATGTTGTGCATAAAATGGATCCAAAATATGATCCACTGTTGGAGTTCAGTCCCCACTATAAGAAAATTGATTTTCTGATGGGAAACTTCAAGGAAATTATGGGCACATTGAGGACAAAAAAGATAAATTTAGAATTGAGTCTGGGTGTACAAGAGCAAGGTGCCAGACCAATTGAAACAAGGCCAACATACCAGCCTATGAAAAGGTGGACCATTTACAGGAGGAAAAAGGATAGTAGCAGTGATGAAGAAGAAGTGGACAGAAAAGGAAAACATATTATGAAAGTGCCTCCACAACCAAGTCCAAAATTCAAAGTGCTTGGGGCAATCAAAATTATTGATTTAGAATCATCACCAGAAGACAATCCCTCATCACCACCATCCGAGCCAAGCCCTAAGAGGCAAAGAATTGATCAACCACAGGAGGATCTGATGGATGAGATTATTGTTACTGATCAAGACATGGAAGTTGGTATGCCTTCCCCTCCTAGGCCAGCTGAATTAGTTTTATCTGATTTAGATATGAAAGGTAAAAGTGTACAAAATGCAAGAATGGAGGCATGCAAGGAGTTTCTAGATGACAATACATTTGTAAAAAATCTTGTATTCTTGCAATTGGTATGGAGGATGAAGTTTGAAGAGTATCAAGATAAATGTAGGCAGAGAAGAGAACTAAGGCCTGATAGGTCAGACCAGGAGAATGATGAGGAGGTAAAAGCTGAATTAATGGAAGAATTCAAGAACATCACTCCTGAAGAAGGAAGAAAACTGGTGAGTCAGGCTGGTGTATTAATTCTACCTGAATGGGACATTGCAAATGCAGTAGCCTTTAATGCTATTATGAAGTCTAAGAATCCCTTTCAAGACTCTGAAGAAGAGGTCAAGGCAACATTGCAAAACTCTACTTTCAGTGAGGAATATGAAACTCTGGCAATTTGGGCATTGGCCCCATAAGGGAGAAAACCAAATTTTTCTGATATTAATCCAAATTTCAAGGGAGGATTGATAATAAAGAGAGCTTCAGAGACCTCAACCGCTGAGGCCACTAATTTGACTGTGAATGTGGCCAAATTGGCCCAAAAGACTGCTGAAAGGGAGGAAGCTAAAAGGAAGAGCTTAATGGAAAAATATAACCTTTTGATTTAGGAGTACAAGAAGATGCAGCAGAAAAATGTTGAGTTGCAAACTAAAGTGGAGAGGTTTAGGTATAAGCAGATTGGGGAGACATCAAGTGCTCCACGAACCAGTACATTACCTTCCACAGTAGGGTTAGTGCCTCCTGCTTCTCCAATTGTTTCCACACCAGGATCTCCCAGTCAGAATCTTGTCCTCACCCTTTCTTTAGAGGAAGTTGAAGAAGAAACATAGTGCTCTGTCGATCCTACAAAGAATTAGCTCTTGCAAAAAATTGATGAATTGTAGACATCATTAAACGAAAGTAAGGAGGTATCTCTCTTAGAGCAAAAATAATTGTTATTACTGTTTTGAGGCATTTAAATGAAAAGGTTGATAGAAAATTGCTATCTATACATTCTTTATATTCTTTGCTATTAGCAGCAATAACGAATATTGATAGGGATCAGAAAGTAGCGATACCAATAATTGAAAATTGGATCCCTAGGGCCAGTGATCTGTATATCATGTATAAGGCCTCAAGGTTTGATATAAATAATAGGCCCCAATAATTAAAGCCTACTCATGTGTTAGTAAAATCATTGCAAGATTTTCAGACCTTACTAGATGACTTGAGTAGGAAGATTAGGGAGCTGGTGAAGAATTTCAATGATTGGGGTAACACATTGTTACCTGATATAATTGATGAGCAGGGGAAAATCAGGTCATTTCAACAATGACAGGCTCAAGCAAGTGAGGCCATCAATGATCAAATCAATTCAATTTGTGATGAGTCAGACTATGATTTGTTGGTGAGCTGTATGGACAAAATCATTAGTACCAGCTCATTTTTGGAATCTTTTGAAAGGGATGCGAATCAGGTAGCGGTAAAATACACACCTTATAATACCAAGGTGGATGAGGTAATTAATTTTGATTGGCCGACCGATGATGAGTACTAGAATTGGGTAATTAAATACTTGAATGAGGAGTAAAATGAGTGAACTACTAACATGTGGCAAATAAGATGCTGCGGTTGCAACATTTCCAGTTTTGTGTTGATGGCTTTCTCGGTGCAGTTTTCTTGTGGTTTTTTGCATCAATGTTCCTCAGCTGATATGATGAACAAGAATATTTTTCAAGGTGGTGGTTGTTGTAACAAATTTTGGAATATCACCAAGTGCTCCAATTGACTGGTGACAGGTGTACTTTCTAGCCTGGTGCTTGTTTGCTCCTTCATTTTCTATAAGAAGGATTTCAAGGCCAGAAGTACGGGTTAGCAAGTTAGATAATTTTTGTCGAGTCTAGGTGAAGTTGCATAGTGAATTGTAAAGTCTGATGGTTTTAGAGAAATGCAATTTAGGTTTTGAGTCATTATGTAACATGTTTTGAGTTCATAGAGATTTAATGTTGTATAACAGTACTAGCATTTGAGTTGAAATGAAAATTCGAGCTCATGTCTCTCCATTGTACATGCATATCTGAACTTTGAATGAAATAACTAAGGGTTGTTTTATCCATCTCACTGTTGTGGTGTGTATGATTCTATTTTAGCTTTAATTCAAGGAATTAATCAAAATGCTTGAATGGGATTATAGGCGGATATGTGTTGTATAAGGATTTGATAAGTAGTCCTGGGTTAGAATGCATACTGATGAAATTGTAATGCAATATTGTCAGGGATCTTATATGTGATGTATTAAATCTGTTATAAACCTCTAGATGCTTATCAATTTGACTCCTGCAATGGATATATGGCACTGATCTAAGTTGTAATTATTAGTGTAGTTCAGTATTTGTTTGTCTTTTCCTAGAACTTGCTACAAATTGCAATTCATTGACTATCTTATACAACAGATTGCGTTTAGTTATCTCACGCTCCAGATAGCTGATATTGTCTATGAACAACCAATTCTAGTTGATATTATCTTATCGTGTTGAGCTATTAAGTGAGATCATCTGCTATTGTTAATGTTGTTTATAATAATGGTGCAGGTTGTAAACACATTAAGGGATCACCCTCCTCGCCCCGCGAGCCCTCAAGTGTAGTGAGTTTTAAAGTCTCGCCGGTCTGTGTCCTTCGAATCCGCCTTCGATTGAATTGACACCTATAGGTAGATTAGGAAGACAAACCTAGTTACATTGTAAAAAGAACCAACACATACATGTCAACCAATCGAACAAACCACCCTACAACTAACTTTTTAATCTTTTATGATCACATGAAACATAAAGCACACTCCACTCTAAGGCTAACATCAATTATTGAAATGTTTTAATTTTTGACCTTCAAACATTAAAAGTACATTATTAAATTAATTATGTAATGGCATAAAAAATTAAAAACATCATGAATTAATTATGTAACCACATAAGTCAA
This sequence comes from Sequoia sempervirens, assembly GCA_007258455.2. NCBI lineage: Eukaryota > Viridiplantae > Streptophyta > Pinopsida > Cupressales > Cupressaceae > Sequoia > Sequoia sempervirens. The sequence continues at coordinate 2,140 of VDFB02181385.1, read as the reverse complement.
ATATAATCTCTATCAAGAAATTAATATCAAATAGATAATATAATCGCATAACTTATACATTTCAATGTCATTGATCTTCTTCTTCATCCAACTCTTTGTCTGTATCATCCGATCCAAATTCGACATTGTAAGGATTGGTCATATCATCATCATCATCATCGGTATCAGTTTCAATAATGTCATCATCCACACAGATATCATCTTCATGAACATTAACTCCTACATCATCATGATCTAGTTCCTCCTCTTCGATATCTTCGTCAGGGACATCATCAACTAACCGTTGATCCTGATCATCATCTACATCATCTTGTAGTTCTTCAGTATCTTCTTCTTCCACCACATTATACTTTACAAACCTTCCTCTTGGATCATGTCTAACAACAAATTACCAACTCGGTTTACCTAGAACCTCTGAATAAAATACCTGCTCACATTGGCTTGGAAGAACATAGGGCTCATTTCCAGCTCGCTCGATCAACCTTGTATTAACCATGGTAAATCCATTATCATGTTCAATAACAGTTCTCTCAGGATCATTTTCATTCAATCATATAGTCCGTACCATAGGCTTAATTTAAAAAATTAATCTGAATAACTTAAAGTCACACTCAAGTATATCATCCAAAATCCCATAGTATCGATTTTCTGAGACTTCTGGATGTATGTCGATTCTAGATGACACATTAGTCACCTGAAAGACTACAGTTATACCATAATCACAATTTTTCTTTATGTCATCCAACATTTTGATTCAAAATTTGCGACCATTGCACCACATAGCCTTGTGGTGTTTCACCTGCAATATGTCAAACATGTAAAAATTATTGCAATATTGTCAGTTGATAAACATATTTATTCTTGGCCGAATGTATGCAAAGAAAAAAATCTCAACATATATATACATCAATATAATTGAAAATAATTAAATAATATGGGTGATTAATATATTTATACGTACCTGTTTATCTCTTAAACCATATGCTAAATCAATTTACCTTTGTGTAACATTGGAATCTCCATTACAATGAGCTTGAACCAATGAAGCCACACCTTCCCATGTTAATGCGTGACCAAATTGTTGACATTGTTCAATCCATACCGCCATCCAATCAAGATTGTTGACGACGTACAAATGTAGTGCATCCCACTCTCGACCAACTATACCAAAATAAATTGAAATTCACAAATGACGTATAATTAGTTAAATACCACAGTATACGACCTTAATTTATAATTGATGTATATTGAAGATTAAAAATTAAATAAGTACAATATACATAAAAACCATATGTAAATGTATTCCAATTAATCTCCATGACCATCTTATACTACTTCACTTTCTCAATCTACCTTTCCCCAAATGCACTCCCCTTCTCAATTTGTTAATGGAGCTAGACTCCCAAATGCCATCTAAGTACATGGATCATTGCTGTAAACGTAGGAAGATATTCACTAATGTACACCATGGTCTGGTATATCATATATCCCTCCACCATAGAACCCTCAGGATGTACTCTTTGTCTAACCAAAGCCTTCAAAAATTTCAAGTGCCTCTCAACCATCCACATTGACCTTGTGTGTATAGGTCCACACAATTCAATCTCCTCAACTTGGTATATGAGGTAGTGTTATTATGCATTGAAAAATGTTGAAGGTAGACACTTTTGCATTTCACACATTAGACGAGAAATTTTTCTCTTCCAATAATTTATATCTTCTTTATGGATTTTTAGATGATAGCCATCTACAAGTGATTCACAAGTAACTATATTAACGACTTAACAAAAATATACGATATTACATAACAAGTAAAACAACAGCAATTATAAGATGTATACAGCGAATTGAACAAATCTCATTACTTACCTCATGTATTTTCAAAGATCATATATAACTTGCTTGACATTGCTGTCAAAGTTGTCTGGGAGAGATAGAGGTAGAACGTACTGCAACAATTATAAAATGATCTTTTCATTATTTTTTCAAAACTAGTAAACACAATACACTGAAAAGTACATGCATTATAGAAGTGTATATAATATACCAGAATAATTACATTAATGAAGATATGCCAACTGCCATCCCCTAATTCAAATTCACCTTTCTTTGTTATTATATTTTATGTTCACAACAAATC
>VDFB02181383.1:0-19871 GCA_007258455.2 Sequoia sempervirens | reverse complement strand
TTTTTTTTGAAATAGTAAGTTCACAGTTTCACAAGTGGCAACATACGTCTTAAACAGAAATACCCCCCCTTTTTTTTTTTGGTTTTTCTCTGTTTTTGAAAGAATACTATATTACTGTCAGACTCACTTTATAAAATAGGTTTTAACAGATCAGAATATTACATTTTTTTTTCATGATTAACTACCTATTTTCCTTCAACAAAATTTATGTAGATAATATAAAAAAAAATCACCCCTAGAATGTCATAAACCAAAGCATAAAGTCTATAGATATCATTCCCTATTTCTTTAAAACTATTGAGTTGCATTTAAAGTTTTATAACAGATTAATATTTATTCTTTCCAAACAATACATGTTTTCATTTCCTTTGTGCAAGGGAGGATATTTTCTCTTCTTTAATGGTAGAACATACATTATTATGTAATCTTTAAATCTAGAATATTTCATTTTATTTTTCTTGCAATGTAAATACAAATATTTATAAGAAACAAAGATGTGCCTTTTTCCATTCAACACATGAAATCTATAAATATATACTTATGTATTACAACAAAATAAATTATCATTTCTTAAGCAGATGCTTAAAAAGGTAGGAACTTTAGTTTTAGATTAGTAGTCATCTTTTCAAAAAGAAGTACATATCCTTTTAAATGGAAGGACAATGAAACTAATTTAACAAGTGTTCCTTTTCACCCATAGGCATAGTCACAACATCATGCAAATATACTCCACTTTCACACATATACACTTTTTCCCATCTCTACCAATATAGGTAGTTATATTTTTGTGAGGTTAGCTTCACCTCATGGACATGTTGATATGACACAATAGGTGACCCTCCCCAAGCTTGAAGTGTCTTCATAACTTTCTCCAACCTACACAAAACACAAACATATTTTCCATAGCCAAGGTAGTGCTTACCTCCCAACCTTTGGTTGGAAAACCAACCATCCCCAAGCTAGGAGGCAGCCGAGGGAACTGGGTACAAACAAAACCAAGCAGAACAATATTTACACACACATGATACACACAAGATTATTTTCACACCCACCAAAGGGATTTTCACATAACTTTAGGATTCCATCAAAATCCAAAGAGGGGGATGACGAGTGGACTACACACTCCATATGGGGACTTATAGTAATAGCAACAAGAACAACTCAATATCATACTCCCATCATTTCACATAAACCCCTTCTTTAATATATTCTCTTTCTCCAAAACGCATACCACCAAAACCAATTTTATCATTTCACAATTACATATGGGTACTCATACCCTTTTTGAGCCTCTCCTCTCAAGGAGGGATTAAATTTCCCCATGGAGGTTCCTATTCCATACCATCCCCAACAAGGGATGCTATTCCCAACTTGGGTGAGCCTATCCCTACACAACCCTTTTCCCATAACACATAATACATCAAAAACACAAGAAGATATGCTCCAAGAGCAATTTGAAATAAACATACAAATCAAACACAATAGATAAAATTTCAAGCACATCTTTTCACCTACACATATAATCTTTCAAATACAAACATGAAGAAGTAGAAACAAAAGTGGCGAATCTACCTTAAAACCAAGCTCAAGGAAAGATGGGTTGAGGATCCACACAACTCCTCTTCTTCCAAGATTTTTCTTCAAACTCCTCACTCCACCAAAATTCAACCAAAATCAAGAATGCAAGAGAATCCCCTAACCCTTGTTTTGAGTTTGCTTTATAGAAACTCATGTTTTAATTCCTTTGAATAGGGAGCTGACATTTGTCAACCTTCCATTCACCCTCCCAGGAACACTCACCCATGTGTGCTCACACATGTGTGAGGACTTGGGAGACTTCTGAGACAACATGGAGAAGTGGGAATGGAAAGGGACTAGTCTCCATCCCACTTCCCAAACCTTATTTCGTCAAACCTCTTCAAGGCCTCAAAAAGAGTGCCCAATCATTAAACTAACTCAAAATTTTTAAGGTGAAAAGGTACCCAGCCCATAGGTACTTGACCTAGGGACCTTAAATCAATAAAACATTTTTAAAACTTAATTTTTCCAGCCCCCAAAAGTGCCTAAGGATCAAATCCGAGTTTGTCCCTTGGGTGGACAACTCACCATAAATGCATTGACATAGAAATTGAAACCAATTTACAAACATTCTGAGATAACATCACAAAAAATACACTACATAATGGAACTATAGTCCTCCACTTATGGACTATGGCTAAACCTCCTTGGTTAAGTCACTCCAGGGTTCCCAAGGGTTGCCTCAATTTCCATTGGCCATGGAAAATGTACCTGCACACTTGATGCACACATTAAACCATCAAAGTAAATCATATTCATATATTAATCAAACAATTTGAATCACAATTGCATTCACACAAGTTTCATAATCTGCATAGCATAAAGATCTCATAACATAATTGCAAAATCATTAGCCACCTATTTTGTCCCTTTTTATTAACCTTAATTTTCATACTCATCTAATTGCAACATGATTGGTTCACATCACTTGTTTCATTCATTCATCATTAAGTTTTCAGATTAAAATTAAACAAAATTAATAACCAACATAAAATTAGATCAATCATCATAGTTAGCTAGCATGTCGCAAAATCAAATAATCATATTACTTAAATGTTCAAATATCTTGTCATCAATGGTATCAATAGGAATAGACAATAACCAAACTCAAAATAATCCAAGTACTAGATGTAGCATTTTCATAATCAAATCATCACATGAATACAAATGTCTAAATCTCCTATCATCAATGGTATCATCGGGCATAATCAAAAATTAAACTTAAAATAGTTCATTTACTAGATGTAGCATAGAGGTGGGCCTCACAACATATTACTAGACTTTTAGAGAACGGAAATACAAGGATAATCTAGTAAAGAAGAATGAACCTGTCAAAAAGATTGATCTAATTGAAGTAAAGAAAGAAATGGAAAAGATATTGAGAAAGAAAGAAGAGACTAAGGATGAGGGAGAATCTATACCATCCTCTAGTGTAGATGTTTCCTCCAAAAACAAATCCTAGAGCTATGGCTTAGGGGGAGATTTAATGGATATCTTATGTCCCCCGCTAGAAAAGAGGTGCTAAATCCATAGCACGAAGATATGGCATGAAGAATGGAATGCTTGATCTATTGGAGAAGATTGCAGAAGGAAACATGCTAATGCAGAGATTTGTGGAGATTGAGAAGGTGACTCTGCATACAGTTTTTAGGGTTTCCAGCTTTATGGAATGAAGCATTTATTACATAATTAGGTCAAATTGAAGAGTTATAAGAAAATTCAATAAGGAAAATTCATTCCATCAAAAGAAATAAAAGGAGAATAGAACAATGAGAAGCAAATTTGAAGTCTAAAAGGTGATTCAATGTTACAGGTCATCAAAACCCCAGTTCAACGAAACAAAGTAAAAGGTATTTAGCAATTCCTACATACCTTAGTTTTCTAGAATTGTTGTTTGAAAGAATTTTGAATATAACTTACAATGGCAACACCAAGGGTTGTAGACATTTCTAAAATACCACAACCTAAGTTCAAAAGATATCTTGCCAAAGCTATAAAAGATGACCCATTAGGCACATTTTCACATATACCTTATGGGATTTTACCAATAGAAGACATTAGGGCATATATCTATGGTAGCATGGATGAAAATTCACCCTCTAAGCTTGGGGAATTATGGGTGAATGAGTTAACTGGAGATTACAAAGCCCTAAAATTAGATTACAAAGCCCTAGTTGAAAATAAATTAGATGTATGGCAGTTATTTCCAAATGTTTTCTACGACAACAAATGGATTACGATGGCACTAAACAAAATTCATGACCAATTTGAGTGGACTGATGGCCCTCACATGATTACAAAGAAAGTAATAAGAGAGATAACTAGTTTATGGACTACCAGACTAATTCTAGTTCTAAAATCTACCAAGAACAAAGAGGTAATGGAGAAAATTGGTGCTACATTTGATCAAAGATCTCTCGCCATGAATCCTATCAGAATCCCTTCTATTAGATATGCAGTTATGCTCATTAAATACAAAATCTATTACACCAATAGAGATCATTCATTTCTTTCCATCGCAATCAATGTGGCACATGAAATGGTTGATAATGGTGTTGATTACAACTTGTGTGAGTTGCTTAGGAAACAATTGATGGAGAATCTAAAGGAGATTAAGAAAAAGAAATATGTGTTCAAAAATGGCACATTGGTAATGTACTATTTTCTCTTCTACTTCTCGAGGGAAGTTCCTATGATTGGAAAGGTCAACTAGTCAAGTACAAGGCCCATTGCACACCAAATAGCAGATTATATGAAAATCCTTGGAGATGTTAATGCCTAGGATGATGCCCTTGTTGCCTTCTGTGCAATATTCCAAAGGAATTAACGAGATACAAAGGATTCCAAAAAGTGTTGTGGAGAGATACAAAAATGGCATCACTTTCCTAGTTTCCACAATTTTTTGCATGATGGAAGCAATAGAACCTAGGACCATTTGGGTTCTAAAACTAGGTTATGAAGTGCTAGAGGTAGAAATTTTTGGTTGTGCAGAGGTGCTATTGAATAGTCCTAAAGATACCAACAAGCCAAGGTATGGAACTTACGAAGAAAAATCAATGGAAGTTCACTTGGAATTCAAGAAACCAGTTATGAGAAAGAATATTGATAAGATGCTTAAAATTTATGCACAAGAAAGTGTTCTTTCAATGGAAAGGGTTAATTATGCTAGAGATAGACCTAGAGCTAACATGAATGTAGCAGAAGCCTTTGGGAGCTCCTAAAGATTAGAAAGATCAACTACCACAACTCGTCCTATTGTTGGTGAAGAAAAAGGAAATCTATAGCTAGTCCTATGGAAGTTCATGCCACCAAAGCAGAAGCAAAGAAAAATGAGAAATGTATAAGGAAGTTGATGAGGTAGAAAAGGCTACCATAATTGAAGTCATAGTCAAATACACTACATTATTGTATTTGAAGTAGATATGCATAATATCCAGAAGGATATACCAGATGATGTTTGGAGCATTTTACTAAAAAGAAGAGAGGATGCAATTATGGAACATGAAAGGATGAAAGATGAAGCCCTATAAGGAGTTGGTGTTCCCTTGATTGAAGTAGATTGAGCCACATTGGATACCATCTATAGCAAGGAGCTAAGAGCTAAGAAAAAATAAAATATTCTTATGGGAATGGATCAAAATGATCATAATATGATTCAGAAAGAATGTAATGACAAGGTCATGGAACTTGTACAGAAGTTAGGTTTGCTCCTAAATAATTATTCCAATGCTCCAAAATCAAATGTGGAAGGATATATGCACACAAATGATGCTCAACATGAGCATGAGATAAATGATGGATTTATTGATGCAGAGGAAAATCTAGACAATGCTCCTCCTAATACAGAAAATTCAATTTAAGGAAATGATGGAATTGAAAAGGTTGCAGAAGAAGAGACAATGATTGGAGAAGGAACTACTAGGGATAACACCTTTTTTCCTCTAGCTCTCATGCTATAGAGAAAAATCACTCACCCTGGTAAACAATGATGATAGGGAATCTAAAAAACACTCCTCTAGAAGACACTAAATAGGCCACCAATGAAGGTGATGAACATGATATGAATAGAGAACAAGAGGAGAAAGAAGAAGACCTAGGAAGAGAAGATGAAGGTGAGAAGGAAGGAGATGGAGAAAAGAATGAGGAGAATGAGAAAGGAAAGAACAAGGACAAAGGAGATAAAGAGAAAAAGGATGATGAAGACAAAGATAAAGATAAGGCCTCTAATGAAGAAGATGAGGCAAAGGAAGAAGAGAACACTAACTCTAGAAAGAATGAAGAAACTGAAGAAACCTTGGAGTTACCTAATCCTTCTAGTGAATCTTCCTCTAGTAATCCTTTAAAAGGTCTTCTATCTAAGTAAGTAAGACTCCAACCAGTTGTTTCATCTCAGCTATTGCAGTTACCCATGCAACAAGGTAGTGTAGTTTTAAAAAAAATTGATCCCATACACAAGTTGTAGCTAGGTGATGTATTTCACACATCTGTAAGTTCAAAGAAATTATAGAAACACGCCAAAAGAATGCTAAATTGGTGGATGAAGCTATAAAAGCATTGCAGGAGATAACCCCCAGAACAAACATTGATACATCCTTATCTACAATGGAGAAATTCAAGTTTATAATTGATTCCTTCAAGGAATATGCCTCTGGATTAAAAGGTCAAGTTCAAACAAAACTTGAGACAAGGCTTGCAGAAACAAATTGTTGGATATTATAGAGAAGTGTGCATCTACACACAACAAAGCTGAAGAGATTTTAAAGGATGTGCAAGCATGTGAGGAATAGGCAAATACTTTCTTTTTGTATTGTATGAAGTGGAAAGATGCCACAAAAAGCATAAAAGATGCCATGGACATAATTGAAGCACAAATAAGCAATACATCAAGTTCCTATGATCCAACACAGGATAGAGATGATCAAGCCTAGACTGTTATAGTGGATTTGCACGAAAAATTATTTACCATGCAAACCTAGAAGGAAGACATGGTCAAGAAGTTTGAGAAGCCAAGGGACTTAGTGAAAATGAAGCATATACCTATCTCAAGTTCCCTTGCCAGTACTGATAAGATTTTAGAGTTAAATCTTACTCCCAATACTCTGAAAGAAGTAGAGAAAACTTTGGTTGAGCTTGAATCTCAACATAGAAAGCTTGCAGTAGCAAAGAAAACTTGGGAAGAAGGCAAATCTGCTTTACAAGTCATTTTATAGAAGCTTCAGGGATCAACATCTTTGGGTTGACCATTTCTATTCTTATGCATTTTTTAAAGTTTTTCAATTTTTTAGATCCTTTTGTAAATATGCAGATGATATGGAATTTTTTGGCTAACTTTATAAGGGGGAGTTAGCACATTCATTTAGCTATGTCTATTTGTACATATGTCTAAGGGGGAGTATACAAAGTGTTGGTACTAGTGCACCCTTTGCAATTGATGTCAAAGGGGGAGAGATACTTGGAGAGATATTTTGGAGAGATACTTGGAATTTTTTTGGAAAAGAAAGATATGTGTAAGGGGGAGAGAAATTTTTTGGAGAATGTTTAGCTTTTTTTGCAGAGCATGTTGCCATCAATGACAAAGGAGGAGATTGTTGGAAGATTAATAATATTTTCATTGATGATGTAGTCTAGTAACATGAACATGGTATGTACATAGTGCATGATACAATATTTTCATTGATGTCAACAATTTTCTAGATCATCCAATCATGTTTTAGAGGCATTTTTCAAGACATTTCTACAAGATAAGTTGGTCTAAAAAGTATAGCTACTCAAAATTTTCCTAAGTATCAAACTTGCTAGTATAGTGGTTTAGTGTGTCAGTCTTTGGGTTCACACTCCACCACAAATAGATTTATCACTCTATGATTATAACAATAACTTGGTGAACATCCAATGCATCTAAATCCAATATTTTTTGTTATTTTTTGAATAACCCTAGAAGATATGAATGGCATTGTTTCATCTGTCTTATCACAGTGTTTTCTTGTACAGTGTATCAGTGTGGGAGATTTTGCATTCCTTTGTTGATGAATATTTTGTGTTGCAATGTTGAAGATAATTTTTTAGATGTTAGTTGAGTATAAATTCTAGATGGCATTATGTTTTGAGTTCCATGTGGGGCGAATTGGGTAAACAAATGAAGTTTTTTGTTTTTAGGTCTTATTTGGGGCTAACCTAACACATTTGATGTTTTACGAAGGATGAGAAAGTAATTTTATCTTATGTAGGATCTATATTAGATCCATCCTAACCTATCTAGAGGATATTTGAATTTTGATTTAAGGCATGAAGTGTGGATGAAGTATTTTGAGGATGAAAAGTTCAATTTTGTGTGTTACTTCCAATTAGGCCAACCTAATTGAAGTTACACTTGATGTGGACATCTATAGTAGATTTATTTCGATGTTTTGGGATGATGTGTGAGTGATGAGTGATAGATGACATGTATGGTGTTCCAACTACATGTGTGTGATGTGAATGTGATCAGAGTTGTGTGAATTGTGTGAATTTAGAGTAGAGCAGAGCATTGATCCAGATCAATGCAAAGATTGTTTTTGTACTTCATTGAAACTATAATCCAGGATACTATAGATGAAATTGTAACATTTCAATAGGTTGTAATCCACCCCTTATATCTTCTATTTTATTCTTTGTGGATAGTGTGTCCACTTGTAGTGAGCATTTTTGTAATATAATATATCCATATATAATATATTGTGAGCTAAAACTCACTGTGGTTTTCCCATTTTGGGTTTTCCACATAAAAATACTAGTGTTCATGTGTTATGTGATGAATTGTGGATGTTTCATGCCTTATTTTCTTATATCAACTAAATGTGCTATGGTAATTGGATGACTAATTTCTAAATGGTTTAATAGAATACTAATTCACCCCCTCTCTCTCAGTATTTCAAATGTTCAACATACATTTCATTAAGCATAAATTATTTGATCCTTTCGTAACATCCTTAAATGAGGTTTTAGATAGGTTTAAGAAGGAATTATTATTATAATTAAAGGCTAAACATAACCACCGAGATGGGTACAACCCTAAAAAATAATATCAAGGGATAGAAGCACCTTTTCAAAGTCAACAATTGAACCTACCAAGAATATACATCCATAATTTTGATGGTAGAAATATAATTTCATGGATAAGCCTCATGGAACAATAATTTAAACTTCATAATATATCAAATAATGTCATGGCTTACATAGCCATATTGTATTCAGAATTAGGACATTACCAATGGTACCAATGGAAGATGAGTGACAAGCAAAGAAAAAAGTTTAGTTGGAAATAATTTATTAATGAATTAAGAAACCTTCTATGAGCAACCATACATTGGAAGCTATTTTACCTGATTAAAAATATTAAAAAAATAAAATTTTGTAGCTAAATATAATTTTGAACATTTGAGATTAGCAAATCAAGTTCTTGAGGTGACACCTTATCAAAGGTTACAATTGTACATCAATGGAAGTAATGAAAAATTCAACATGATGTTTGTTTGTTGGAGCATTGTATAGTTAGAAAATTATGTAGTATACATTCCATATTGAGCAACCAAATGCCAATGGTACTAAAAGTGTTACACCCCATTATGTGTTTACCTATTTACTATTACTATGATTGCTTAAAATATTGAATATATGAATGTGTTTGCAAATTTTATTTGAAATCATGTGCTTGTACTTTGCTCAATTGTACCATTTGGAAAGAAATGAATGAATGTTAACTTGATTAATATTATATTAGAATATAGAAATAATTTTCATTGAATATAATAAACTATATGATGCAGACGATGATATTGTGAACATCTAACTCATTTTTCAAATGTGTTGAGTCAGATGCACATGCAGGGATCAAGTCTCCAAAAGGAGGGGAAGTATCATTCAGGAGAGGGATTTGTCCAGACCAATAACATAGCCTAAATTGAACTCTCACACACTCACATATAGAATGGTTAAGTCAAGTCGTAGTTTCGAAATTGGTAAGTCAATCCATAGTATTGTTTGTTCATGTGTTAGATAGGTTGTGATCTCATTTGAGAATGTTTGATTTGTGTTAAGTGCTTGGTTGGTGAAAGCTCTTTTCTTATATATTCTTTATGTAATCAATTAGAAATATATACATAGAATGTATATATATGTATTCATAGGCATGTTAACGATAATCCCATGTACATGAGTATACGAAGGTAGATGTACCTCCACATACTCATGGATGGATTGCTCATGGGAATGAGGGTATCATATGGAAAATTAAGACCTGTATATATATATATGATTTGTCAAAAAATGTCACTCTATGGTTTAGGACATAGAACAACACTTTTCTCCAAATATCATTCAAGGAAAACCCTAGAGATCTCAATCTGAGGATGGAATGAAGGAAAGAGATATGCTAAAGGTTGTCCTAGGGTAGGATTAGAGATTAAATGAGGGTTCATCACCAAGCTAGGGCTTAGAAAGACAAGATATGAAAATGACAGGAAAAACCTAACTAGATGACCTAGAGAATGAAACTAAAATACAGAATGACAAAATGAGAATGACCAAAGTTGTACCTGGAGGAAAGATGTGATCAAAACAAGCTCCAAAACCTTGAAATCCTGACTCTCATTGCTCACTAGGGCTCATACACAAATTGTGGCATATGGGTCCTAGGTGGGTCCTGAAGAGCTGAAAATTTGGAATATGGAGTTACAAACTGAGAGGAATGAAACCTAGAAACTGTTCCTTGAAACCCAAACCAGGACTCATATGCCCAGACTATCGCAAAGTGTCTCGTTTTGTCACGAAGTATCCCAAGAGTAGAATCTTGAATTGGAACTTTGCAAGCCTCTGAAGATGGATCAAATAAGCACTTTCCCACTAATTTCATACAAATTGAATGGATATTTTTCCCTAGATCTGAGTTTCCAGGAGTCTTGACAACTTTGACAACATTTGAAACTTTTTCATTTTGGTACTTTTGAAGGAAAACCCCTTTTTAGGTAATCAAACCAAATGATGAAATAATGAAACAAAAGCATGAAATATGAAATATGCAATGATGATACCTTGAATGATGTCTTGAGATGTAATTCAGCAATCTAACATGAAGTGGCCATGTAGAGTGTAGATCTTCATCTTGAATTCGATATGAAAAAATGCTTGACTTGGATCTCAGATGCTACATTACAACACTAGCTCAACAACATGCTTGATGCTTAATGATCATGACTTGATGATGGATCTTGAATTGCTACAATAATTGATAAATAGTTCTTCCCTTGAATTTCTTAGAAACTCTCTTGACACTCTTGTGAAGTCTTGTAATCATAAACTCACTATTAGGAATGCTCTCTTGAAATTATTAGGTGAAGATGAGTGAAATAACCTTGTATTTATACTTATTTATGCCAAATTTCTTAGAATTACAACACTACAAGCTGACATCATATCTAACAGGATAAAATATTTCCAGTAATTTGAATTCAATTTGATTTTGGGCCACATAAGACTCATATGCTAGAAGTGGCATATGAGTCCCATTAGGCTTAACTACGGGGCACATTTTTCAAACATTCTTAGAATGATGTAAAATAAGGATCGAGGCCCAAAAACCTAGGTGTGAATCATACACCCAAGGTGGAGTATGAGTCCCAGATCACTAAATCTAGTCCACACAACCTAAAAACACTTTAATTAAGATTGGATGTTGGTTTATGTCAGGATTATCCTTGGAAAGATGCATTAATTAAGGCTTGTGGATGCAAATTTAGGCCAAATAAGGCATAAAGAAGCCCAATTATTTAATGAAACCCTAGATTAGTGTGAAAGTGCTAGGATACACTTTACAACACCCTAGAAATAAGAAATAATTAATTCCATTTGGTTCACAAGGGCCCAAGACCTAATGTGAAGGTGTAAATAAATACACTTTACAACATTAAATTAAGGCAAAATTAGGTCATTTTAGCTTAAAAGGGCCCTAAATCCAATGTGAATGTGTAAATATATATTACAACACTAGATCAATAGACATTAGGTCCATTTTAATGTTAAACATTCCCAAATCAAGTGTGAAAATGTAAGTGACAACATTTTTCTACACTACATTTTAGCCCATACACTTTAGTGAGGATGGACTTGCTTCAAACTCACACTAAAGTAGACATCCAACAGGGGTCCAATTGTACCAATATAGATGGTCTAGGATGACTAAGATCAAGGGAGTGATCAAGCCCCTAGGATTCGACATCCTACGGACGTCAAACTGACATAAGAACAAAAGGACATGCACAAGGTATTGTATGATATGCATCATCAAGATACTCAAGCATGATGTCAATAATGAAAAGAAAGTGCTATGCACAAGTAGTGGATCAAGCCTCACCCATTGTCCCACACGCTAGGGATTCAAATCTAATTTCGTCCAAAAAATTCATGCTCATTTTGAGGCAACAGAGCTTTAGGGCTATCTATTGGGTGAGTATATCCAAAGGGTGGCTTAGCAAGTCATACCTTTGTATCAAGCCTTCACCATAATGAGAAATTGATGCCCATGTTGAAAGCTCTCTCATCATACATTAACCATACCAAACTATACCCTCCTATTAACTTTGATGGGCAAGGAACCACATAATAATGAACTTTGAGCTTCATGAGGCAAGAAAATCTTTGTATGCTTGAAACTCATGAACAAATAGGATGGCTCCATAGGCAAGCAAAGTGTATTATGCAAGGTGGCCATATAACAATTGTTGTAAATACAAAATAGTGTAAGGTGCATTCAAAGGGATTTCGCTTAGTTCATGTAATGGCTCTTCTTAGGGAACATTATGCCTAATGTCTGCAAGAGAGGAAAATTCAAAGAAATATCACACTCTCAGAGGATATCAAGCCCAATGACACCACCAAGAAAAGGACACATCGCAAGAATAAAGAAAACCACATAGAGAAACATGAGTTTCAATGTATTCCCCCACTTTAAAGTGGTTTCTAACACCATTAATTGTGAGCAATTGATTTAAAGTAGAAGAAAACATGATATCTTATTCAGAAAGCCCTATGCCAAGTCATATGTTTCCAATAAGATATGTCATAAAAAGAGAAGGGGTTGCCCCCAAAATGTATAACTCAGTACGTCACATGTGAGCCAACTTAAGGCATGTTTTCCACATCCCAAGCTTTCTCTTATATGTACATGAAAGGCAGAAAACTAGCCAAAAGAGACAACAGGTGACATACAAGGACAAGGCTAACCTAACCCCTTGCCCTCACTTAGTGTAGGACAAGGATGAGCCGAAATGAGTGATGAGAAACATGCTAGAGTGAAAATCAGTATCAATTAGAGAAACTAGGTGCCCCAACATAAGGAAGAGCACCACACTCCTTAAGATGTTGAATTTTATTACTCAAAGCCTTACATTGATTAGTAGAATGACCATGAACTCTATGATATGCACAAAATGAAATTTTGTAGTACAATTTTTTTTATGTTCTTAGAGGGAGGGATATCAAACAATCTTGGAGGATTCTCAACAAGATACCCTCTTGATCAATAGAAGATGTTCCTTTATTTTGTGACAAAGATATTTCTTTCTTAGTATAAGATGTCATGCCTACACAAGACTCTTTAGATTGAGAGATTTTGTACTCTTCTTTAAAGGAAGGTGTAAAATCTAACGAATTTGAATCATTAATGTTTTGCATGATGACATTGATATTAAGCGAAGATTTCTTTGTTTCTTTCATTTATTTCAAAGGAAAACAATCAAGACCACTAGTGTTTATCAATTCAAAATGCACTAATGTTAAAGTAGGTGTAGAGGACTTTTTTGTAATGGTGTTGATATTAAGTGAAGGCTTGCTTGTTTCTTTCAAGGGACAATAAACAAGACCACTAGTCTTTTCTTGCATGTTAGGATCTATAGGGACATGGATACCTTTCTCTCTACCACCACATACTTTTCCATTATAACCAAGTTGTTTCATAAGTTCATAACCTCTTCCATAAAGTTTTTTTATTTCTTTAGGATTTGGTGGTTGTTGATAATTAGTTTAATCAAAGTTCATCATGTAATTTTCTTGGTCTTCTAAAGTGTTTGAGATGGATGCTTTTGAAGGATTGTCTAAATTTTGTGTTGACATTACTACTTTTTCTTTTCCCTTTTCAAAGTCTTTATTTATGATCTCATATTTTCACATGAAGGATGTCAAATTTAAGGAACCCCAATCATCTTCTAATAGCTTTGTGAATTCCTCAATATGTTTCTCTTTGTCTTTCTATTGCATGGGTTCTACTTGTGTAGTCATTTTCAATGTTTTCAAAGTATTTTCCTTTTTTTTCTCAATGTTCAAACAACTGTTTGGTTTAGGGTCAACTTTGAGTGTGTACACTTTGTTGTTGTAGACATACTTCATTTTACAATGAAGAGTAGAAGGCACACTATTCATTGGATGAATCCATGGTCTTCCTAAAAGAATATTATATGAAATATCATGAGGCATAACATGGATCAATGTTTCTAGTGTGGTCTTTCCAGCTATAATAGGAAAAGTGATCACACCAAGCAATTGTTTTCCTACATAGTCAAATCCCTTAATAGATAAAGATTCGGGTTGAATTTTTTATTTATCCACACCAAGCTTATCCAAAAGGGATACACTACACAAATTAATGGCAAAGCCATTGTCAATGAGGGTTATATTTATCCCCAACCAATTATGAATAGCTATTACCATGGAAGCATCACTTTGTTTTTGCACTTCCAAAGGAGGGAGCTCACTTTGGTGGAAAACAATATCAGCATTTATTTCTTGGATCATGGTTGTTGTGTTATTTGATTTCACATTAAGAGGGGTAGGAACTTGTTGTAAATAATTTTATGGTAATGAGGTGAGGCTTGAATAAGGTCTCATGATGATATCTTAGTAGGAGTGTTCTTAATTTGTTCAACAAGATCATACTTCGTTCCACTTTGTGAAGGCACACGAGGAGGACCAGGAAAGAAAGGGTTAGGAAATGGGAGGGATATTGAAGGTGTTTTTCTTGGTTGTGGATTGTTTCTAGTATTATATGTATGAGCAATAGTATTATAACTCGACTGTTGCGGAACATTATTCTTAGGAGGGTAAAGGATAAGTTCAGGTTTGTTTTGGGTTGGAGATTTGTGTGAAGGTGGGTAAAGGATGAGTTGAGGTTGAATAATATCAACTTCCCTTAGTGAAGGAGAGTCTAATGTAGGTTCATCATCTTCATCTAAGGATACTATATCACTATTATAGTTTTATTCCACCATGATATCATCCTTAGGAGGATATTTTTTAGGAGAACTACAAACTAGATGTTCATGGCATTCAAAGGTTGGTTCCTCTAAAATGACTTCATCACAAGTAAGGGAGTTATCAATGGTTGGATTGTCTTGTTTATCAATGATGGTATTCTCTCATTCAATAACATTTTCCCTAGAGGAAAAGAGGAAACTAATATTTTCATGACTTTCATCGATTGTATTTTCTAACATCAAAGTATCTTCTTTAACAATAATAGAGATACTAGGAGAAGAACAAATGTGATCGTCGTGATTTTCCTTGATTTCATTCTTGTTATCTATGGTCTCATTCTCTTATTCCATAACTTCTACACTAAGAGAACTTTTAGGAGAGAGGAAAACAAAAGGTTCATCACATTATATTGTTAGATTCTATAAAATATTTTTATCACCAATAGGGGAGGCATCAAGAGAAGGACTACTATGACTTTCATGCTTACGAATGATTGGATATTTTTTTTCGAATAGTTCTTTCCAAATGTTAGGGACATGAGGAAGGAGAGATATAATGTTATCACTTTCAATCCACATGTCCTCCTTACAAATGTGATTTTCATGATCATTCACGATTATATCCTCTTTCACTAAAGCATTATCACAAGTATGGGAGATGTTAGGAGATGAATGGATACTAGGTAAAGTAATGTTAATGATCTCATCCTCTTGTGGCATAATATCTTCCTAAGAGGGAGGAGGAGAGAGACAATCAAGACTTTCATGATTCTCAATGATTGTATCTTCTTTCACCAAGATACCTTTGTCACTAGTAGGAGAGGTATCTATAAACACTAAAAAATTTCCTAAATTATGTCATACACTTGAATCAAGTTTACTAACATCATTTCCTCTTTTAACCCATCCTATTTTTGCTTAATTAATTGAATTAGTCTAGCTAATTAATTAATTGCCTCATTTTCATCTATTAACCTAACACATTTAAATGGGTCAATTCACCCCCTTTCATGCTAGCATTTCATCTCATTAAATTAAATAAATCAAAGTATTTAATGTAATTCCCTAAGTCATCTTATTTAATTAAATAACTCTAAGTTATTTAATTAAATGTCATTTCAACTTTTCCCCTTTCATTAAATCATTTAATTTAATGAAAATCGCTTTATTCCTCCAAAACCCCTAATTGTATGATTAAACCTTATTTAATTAACAATTAATCTAATTTTCATCCAAAAGGGGAATATTCCCTTCCCTTGCACAATTAAACTTTTTTAATTAGAAAAATATATATTCTTACCCATGAATATTCTCTCTCCTCCAATCACTTGAAAAGGGGATATTCTCACTTGGCTTCTTGAGCAAGCTAAACTTATGACTTCTTGGGCAAGTCACTTTGTGACCTATGTGTGTAGGTCAAAAGTGTGTTTGTTTGGAACAAATGGGAACCCTTGATTAAATCCCATCTTGCATTCTCACATGTTGATGAGAATCCATGATCCATGCCTCCTTTTTCCTCCATCCTTGACCATTGATTAATATTTTCGACTCACTCTTCATTTCTCATTTGCTCTCCTATAAATAGAATAATTATTCGGGAGCAGTATCCGCTATTTCAATTGAAAACTTATGTTGTGTTAGTCTCACCTATACTCACACTCATACTCTATCTATTAGCGTATTTTAGCATATTTAGTTGCATATTAGCTTTAAGCTTCCATTAATGGCTTCCATGCATCCATCTTAGCTTGTTTATAATTAGGGTTTGAATCTTTTAGCTTAGAATTAGCTTATATTAGCTTAGCAATTTCATATTTAAATTAATTTTAGCATAAAATCATGTTAATTTAGCTTGCATCATGTTCAATTTAGCATAAATCATGTTTTCATCCATTTATCACCATATTTTTATTAATTCTCTTCAATAGAATCTATTGAAACAAGCTTACTAATCACGGGATTGGGAAAGGATCATTGTTCCACATCAACATGACACCAATTCCAAAACAAGATAAGTTTCAAATGGGGTAGAATAGATATTTCAATGTTTTATATTTTGAATGCTTCATCTCAATAAGTTTTTAGTTTATCTTTAATTTTAATGATCTTGTTTGAGATTGAAGTTTAGTGGCTAAATTATGCTTCGATTCATCATGGATCAAGCATAATCGGCCCATACTAATGATCCTCAATCCACATTATCAGGAGAAGAGCAATTATGGTTTTCATGATTGTCTATGCTTGTATCTTCTTGTATCATATTATCCTCTCAAATGGGAGAGATAGTAGGGTTTGATATAGGCAATGTAATATTAAGGATTGTGTCAATGGTTTGATTCTTGTTCTCTAAGATATTCTCATAACTATGAAAGATAGTAGAAGGATGACTAACATGTTTCTTAATGATCTCATTGTTGTACTCTAAATTGAACTCATAAGAGGGGGTGTTGTACTTATGTAATTCATTTTTAATCATATCAAAACCACATCTCTTAAAAGGAAACATGTTATCATAAAAAAAATAAGCTATATAAAGTATACAATGCTTCAAGTAAAGTGAAATGCAATGACCTAAAGTGAAATTTATAAAGTGTTTGAATGAAGTATTACATCATTGTTTTGACATAACGCATGAATGCATATCAAACTCGTGCCAAGGAATAATGGATCCAACACTTTAAACATAGCAAGTAAACATAGTAGTAATGTAAGTATATCATAGCAAGTGTGTTATACGTATAACACAGGAATAAGACCCCATGTGGGTTGACTAAGTCAATAGAAATGCATTAAATGGAGTCAACACTTTTACTAAGTGTTGTACATGTAAAACATAGATTAATTCTATGCTTTAAAATGCAAAAAAAAAGAATAATAATTATTCTTCTATGTGAGGACAGTGACCAAGTTAATAGGAAATGATGCATTTTGGTGGCACCAAATTATGAAATTTCTTAAATCAAATAGATTTTTTTTGCTGCAAATTGATTTTTTTTTGTTTAACATGTGCAAAATGAACTGGTCAAACCATAGCTAGCTCAGTTGGAGGTCAATTTGTAGCTTCATTAGTTGAGCATTCACTTGAATTCCTACCACCTTTATTTGAAGTGTTGAGTTGAGGTATTATGATGTGTGGTGTCGAATTATTTGGCATACTTGTAGGCTTCAATGTCTCACATTTTTGTATAAATAGATTAGCTAATTCTCTCATTTGGATGTTGATCATTCTTGATTACTGTTGTTTTATATATCTGAGCTATTCATTTATGAGTTAAGAGTAATTGTGAGGTAGAGTGAGTGAGTTATTATGAGTTACTTCTTCGGTGGTTTAGAGTTTTTAGGAGAATCTTAGCAAGCTGCTTTTGGAAGGAATGAAGTAGAGAACAAGTTTGGTCAATTAGAATTAAATGATTCGCATCCATGTGGTCTATTCTTTTATGTTTTTTTGTTTTGAAAATATTGAATGTTTAGTCGTTTTGTGTGAAAATCATGGATTTACTAGAATAGGGAAAGATTATCATTTCTTACTTGAAGTAAAGAGTCAGTTTCCTCTTTTTCATTGTGATTTCATGATGTTGTTTGTACATACTCCATATTAAGGAGTGATTTCGTACTCTAGTATATAATACTAGGAAATGAAGAAGCATTATTGGCGACGTAGTTATTGTTGCAATTATTTATGGAACCAAACTAGAGGTAGAACATAGGTTACTCATGGGAACAAAAATTCTTATGATGATTATAGCTTTTGTGTAGGAATGTACTTAAAAGATATATTGTAAAAATAAGGTGAATAGGTTGTTCCCATGGTTAAAGATTACCTCATGAAGGGATTACCTGTGCATAGTGTACAAATGATCTTGAGAAAATTTGAACTAGGGAAGTGTATGTGATCTAGGACGACTTTTTATATGAAAATTTGGCCAAAGTAGTGTTTTCCACTGGTTATGCTGCCAATTTCATTGGGTACCTTTTATGTATGCCATTCCATGATTGGCATACAAGTTAGGATGTATACAAGTTATAGTCATGTAGGGCACAACACTGAGTTCATATAGGATATAGTTATGAGGTTATCAAACCAACTCCTTCATTGAAGGGTAGGGCCATCTTGCCATATATGGCAGATCTGTGGGGGACCACATAAGAGTTCATGGATAACAAAAAAGTGCTTGAGCGATGCTTCTCCTCCACAGTTTTTTATTAGAGGTAAACCAAGTTTTGATGGGACCCCAAAACCCATTACAACTGATTTTGAGGGGCTCCATAACCCTATCCAACGTAGGAAAGCTACAAAAAAGATAAATCACATACAAATAGCAGCAAAATAGCAGTAGTAGTTAACAAGAATACATGACTACACAAGTTGCATCAGATAACAAGAGAGGGACAAGATCCCTAAACTACTAGATTTTAACTAGGACTTGGAAACCATAAGTGAACATTGAACCCACCTATACCAGCCAGGAAATAACAAACCATCTACTCATGAAAGACATCATTGATGCAGCTCCAACTCACATCTAAACCATTAAAAAAAGGGAAACCAAAGTTCCCAATCAAAGCAAACAACCTGTCCAGATTATCAACCTCAATATGAGAAGAACAAGACGGAGCCAGGGAGGAAAACATCCCCATACAATCAACTTTTTTGCAACAACACCCCACCAAACTACTAACAGTAGCCTCCTAATAGCACCTTTCCACCAAGGACACCAATCCAACCTCCACCTCAAGAGGAGGGGGCTCACCTCCAAAAGAGAGGATGAAATGAGACCCAAAACATCATAAAACACCACTCTCCTCCTTACACAAGCAACACCTCAATAAGAGCTAGCATAAAGGAGAAGATCTACTGAGCAACACAATAGCTACCAACTCCACCTTAATAGAAGAAGGAACCTCCTCAAAAGGAATATTCTTCCCTTCAATAGAAGACTCAAGCTATAGATCCCAAAAGAAAGTGAAATTAGAAGGGAGGGAAGACACCACATCCCAAGGCATCCCAAGCAT
>VDFB02181381.1:0-22527 GCA_007258455.2 Sequoia sempervirens | reverse complement strand
ATCTAGAGATACCATTCTATATTGGGGTTCAGTTGAACCCATTTAAAATCACCAGATAAACTATTTCTTTTGGACAACCGAATTTTCTTCCCTATAACTAGAAGCTGGATAAATATACCTTGCTCACCCGAGTCTTTGGGTTTGATGATTTAGTATTCGAAATACTCTTCTTGGTCTAGCCGTCCCTGAAGGTTGGTTAGAAGTTTCCTTTTAATAAGGCTCTATTGATTCTTTTGCCTTGCCTTAGTCAAAGTCTGCTTGAACTTTGATCCCAAATCTCTATTTTGGATACATGCCTTTTCTCACACCAATCCAAGATCATCTAATCTGTGAAGTCCTTCAGGGGTGGCAGGTTCTGCGATTTCTGTTATGCTTTGGAAACTGAATCTTCTTAAGAGGTGAAAAGATTATGTTTTAATCCCTCTCATTATACTTATGGCTTGAGCTTAACCTCAAATTAGAGAAAAGCTTCTACCAAGTCTTTGTGGTATAGACTAGGAAGTTACAATGTTGAGATCCGAAAATCCTTTCAATCGAACATGTCTTTCTGTATGTTGAGCTCATTGAAAACAACATTTGTAAAAGAAGAGTTTTAATGAGAAACTAAGTTGTTGTAATGTTAACCTGTTGAAACCATCTTAAAGGGCAAGTCTCATCTCTTTTCATAAAGTGTTAAGTAGACCGAATGGTCTTTAATGATGTGAATTGACATTGAGTCAGGATTCTCTTATATGTCTGAAATTAATTGTTGTACCTTGATTCTAGAAGATTTGAATTCATGACATTGTAATACTAACACTGAATCCTTATTGTCGGATAAGACTCCTTAATCTCTCATCTCAAAATTTGAGAATAGCAAAATATGATTACTCAGATGGAATAAGCTATTGAGTTGAGTTCCTCTCCTTCTAAAAGGACAACAACATAACCCTTAAACAAGATGTGAAACCAAACCAAGTTCTGGTAAACATTAAATCTTAGAGTTAAGACTTAGCCTCAAGCTAAGAGAAGAAAGATAACCAAACCAGATATGGTAAAATTAAAACTTGATATGAGAATTATCATGTCGAGCAAGGGTGAGAGTGATGACGGCACAGTAGTGCCAGAGATGTCGGTACAGTAGTGCCAGAGACATCGGCACAGGAGTGCCAAAAAATATTAAAATCCTTGGCCAAGGTATGATGCTAGATTCACATCTGTCAGCTATCAAGTACCAGATATACCACTTATCAGAGTGACCTTTCTAGTTGGGAGGTACCCTTAGTAAGGTCGATCAAGGGGTATAGGTCCTTGACACCAGGCTCAAAGGCATGATGATATTTTGATCCATGTTGATTACCCTCGTGAAGGGCGGGTTCTTCAGTTGAAGAAACTCGGGAGACCAGTAGGTCTTGGTTGGGCGCTAAAGCCCCTAATGATTATTCTCTTTCCCTCAGTGATAAAGAAGCACAAGTATAACAGCCTGAAGATGATGTCAAATGTATTTCTTCCTCACTTGTAAATCCTAGTACATGCAATGCTAATTAAAGTTTATTTTCATTTATGCCATGAATGTT
Source organism: Sequoia sempervirens (assembly GCA_007258455.2). NCBI lineage: Eukaryota > Viridiplantae > Streptophyta > Pinopsida > Cupressales > Cupressaceae > Sequoia > Sequoia sempervirens. The sequence continues at coordinate 20,971 of VDFB02181381.1, read as the reverse complement.
ATTCTCTTATGTTAATGTACGTTGTAAGATTCTGCAGTTAATTAGTGAGATAGTTACTTGATTCATTCAACTGTTATATTTGTTCCGTAGTTGTAGTAATTGTTCGTTATCTTCTGGAAGCAAAGAAAAGTAATTATTATCCTTCTGCAATTTCCTGTTATATGTTTACAGTTAATATTTTTCTTTTCAGTTGAAAATAAAATTAAAAGTTAGTTGATGATTTGTATGATGTAACGACATCATAATTGAATTGAATTTTCCATCTGGCTACAAATGAAGCCCTAGTTTTATGAGTAGGTGAAAGATGCGAGTTAGTTAATGATGCCCTAGCAATTATTCTCTTTTTAGTTCATTATCCTTATTTTGGAAAACCCTAGTATGGCAGTTATTTAGTTATTGATCTGACATGAGCAGTTGGTGGAAAACAGTTAGATGTTACATGTTAGCTGAAACTGAAAATTCAAAAGATAGTTGCATGTTTGAATTAGTTGGAACAATTTGGAAACCCTAGTTTTGAAAACAAGTTAGTTGCAGTTCAGCTGAAAGTTAGTTGTCAGTTGAAATTTTTAAATTGTAGTCTGGATAGGTTGTTACACTATATGGGTTTGTATATGTCATCTAGTTGTATGAATACTATGACCCTACATCAACGATTTCTAGTTTTTCGATGGGCAAGTAGTTTCTCTAGTAGTGTACCTTTTTTTGCTGTAGCAATTAGATCTGTACATTTTTTCCAGTTGGAGGAACTTTTTCAATGAGGGTTTTAATGTTTTGTCGATAGATGTGAGTTTTTTGAGCAATTTTTGAAATTCCACGGCAATTTGTATTCACTGGCAATCGTTTGTTTATTTCTAGGCAGTGTTGATTGGTTGCATGCCAACATCTTTTTTACTACCCATAACGTTTTTAAAAAATAGTGGGCAATTTTTGTGTTCAGTTGTGGCCCATAGGCCCACCATCAAGTGTTTTTTAGGCGATCATTTTTTCCATGTGCCCAACATTCTTTGATCTAGCAGCATTTTTATTTCCACTCGGGCGGTGGCCTCCTCACGCCACTACTAAGACCTCACCAACAATTATCCACCTCCAAGTTGTAGCTTCAAAACTGTCAATGACCTTTTTGTATTGTGCCAATGGTCCTACCTTTTTTCCACCTACCGATAGCCCTTTGTTTGGTGGCCTTTTTTTTCAAACACCACAAGGTTTCCCTAGCTCCAATGACTTCAAATAGCCGCAAACCCTTTCCCAACAACTGAACTATAATGTCCCCATTTTTCTAATTGATGGGAAACATTGATATTTAGCTTATTTTATTCCCATGAGCTAAATAATGGAAGACTAAAGCTAAACCTTTAAGAAGAGATGAGAGCATGTCATTTGGGAATATTGTGGATTTGATAAACTTGATTTCTCTCTATCTTCAATTGAGGATTCAGTTGTAGCTAGCTCTGAGGACGAAAACTCTTGGAGATTCATAGGTTGGATGAAAACACAATCCTACTTGTGAGGTGGATTCATCATTGAGCTTATTGCAGATTTTACTTCAGTTTGGGGTCATTTCCAACTATGGTTTGAACCCATTTTTAGAGCTAAATTGCAGATTTGAAGTGCCAAAGACTTCTTATGCATTTTCTATCTTTGGCAGCCAGATCTCGAGACCTTTTGACATCATTTGAAGGAGGTTTCAAAATTTTTGAAGCTATCACAGATTTTATATGAATTTTCCTCTATTTTGGGTGACTAGGGTTTGGAGGAAATTACAGATTTTAGTTTCAGATTTCAGTATTATTATTTCAGACTACAAAAGCTAGGGTTTGGAGGCTACATTTGGCATCATTTGGACATATTTCAACCTAGGATTTCTAGGCGTTCACATTTTCCCTAGCCAATTCGCATTGGAGAGGATTTGGTCATTGCTAAAGGCTTTTTTTGGGAGATTCATTTCCAGATTTCCATTCGAGTTGCTGGTCTGAAAATACTCAGAAAATCAGTCCATTTCCAGTCATTATCTTCTTCACATCATTGCTCTTATTGTCCAATATCACTTCATTGTAACCAGGTATGTTTGCATCATCAATAGACTTCATTTTGCTGTGAAAATTAGACTTGTATGGCTTGTTTTTGTACTTAGATCAGAACTTTGTTAAGTCTGATATACTTTGCTTTCAAGAAGAAATAAGAAGCTTTTTATGATCCATCTTGTTGTGTTTCAATATATGTTTGTATGATGTTATTGTTAGTTTTATGATCAGATTAATAGCACAGAAAATTAATTCAAATTCAACACAATAACACAGCAGATACCCTGGGAAAACCCTCCTCTTGAGGGAGAAAAACCCAGCAGCAATATATCACTTATATATTGAAATGTCAACAAAATTGTCTCCTTTACAAGGGCCGATATGAAGGCCAAACAATAGCACCACAAACTGATGCAAACACAGCAACACAATGATGCAATATGCTGAAGATAAGACTCAGCCTTCTATAGAAACTCAAGCTGCTCTTCTACAGAAATTGCTTTCTCCCTTAGATGATTCGCACTTCACTCCAAAAGAATAATATAGAATTGAATAATGAATGATGAACAATGAGATCCAATCAAGCATATATACACAATGAAAAGAAGGGATGTGTCTCTTCAAAGATCATGTCGGCCTCCTTGAAAGATCACGTCTCCACTAAAGAAGTCGGCCTCTTTGAAAATCGCGCCTCCTCCTAAATCGAATCAAGGTCGGCCTTGAAGATAATCGTGCCTCTTCATTGTAATGTGTTTGCTTAACAAATAGAGATGTCTTTACAAATTTTGTGCCTCTTGAGTCTTAATAAATTATATAGCTATAGGCTACAATTTAATTTATTTCATATAAGGAGATCGCTGGAAGAAGCAGCCCGACGCTGCTAATAACATCAACACTGCCTCTCAGCTAGGGATGATACTTCCAGCTACTCAAGACATATCACCTCATCGTGATGTCTACCACTATGGCTACAACCATAAGTGCAAAAGAAGGATATCACCTCATCGTGATATTAGATATCACCTCAACATGATATCAACCATAATGGCTACAACCATGTATGGTATGTACAAGTGTTCATCACTTGTGTGATGTTGTCACCTCAACATGACTTTCACCATGGCTCTCCCAGAGGGTGAAAACACAAGTACAAGAAAATCATCACAGACTCTCTCACGTGATGTTGTCATGGAGTCACACACATGACATCCACCATGGCTCTCCCAGAGGGTGGAATCAAGGGATTTCACCTCGAACTTCTCTTTAAAAGAAGAACTCATTACCAAGGGATTTCACCTCGAACTTCTCTCACAGAGAAGAACTCATTAACAAGGGATTTCACCTCGAACTTCTCTCACAGAGAACTCATTACAAAGGATCACTGATACTGAGACTCTTTCTCAGTTAAGGCTGGATTCTCCACCATACCAAGCTTATCTCGAAAGTACACAAACTTTATTCTGGAGAGAGGCTTGGTGAGAATGTCTGTCGTTTGCTCAACAGTGATGATATACTTCAACTGTATAGCTTTCCTCAATACCATGTCTCTAATATAGTGGTACTTGATCTCAACATGCTTGAATCTGTCATGAAACACAAGATTGACAGAAAGCTTCACACAACTCTAGTTATCACAATGAATGATAGTAGGCTCCATTGATTGTCCAAACAATCCTGCAAGGAGCTTACGAAGCCACACTGCTTCCCGAGCTGCCATACAAGATGCAATATACTCTGCCTCTGCTGTACTCAATGCTACAGATGACTGCTTCCTGCTGCACCAGGATATCATGGTAGATCCCAAATTGAAGCAGCATCCAGATGTGCTCTTCCGATCAGTGACACATCTTGCCAATCAGAATCAATAAAGCCATGCAACTTCAGATCCACACCTAGAGAATATCTCAGCTATATTCAACTGTGCCATGCAAGTATCTCAAGATATGCTTCATTGCAACTAGATGTATTTTCCTTGGTTCACACATGAATTGACTAAGTGCACTCATTGCATAGCAAATATCCGGTCTAGTATTGACTAGATACAACAATGATCTAATCAACTGCCTGTACATCGTGGGATCCACCTGATCTGAACTAGCTGCAGCCTCTTTCAACTTGTGCAAGTTGGTCTCCATAGGCGTAGACATGGATTTGCAATCCATCATAACAAATCTCAATAGTATACTTCTATCTTCTTTAGGTTCAATAGGCTCCCTTTGAATCTTTAAGTACTTGCATCAACCTTCTGACCTCATCGACCAAGATTGCCTGCAATGCTTGCCTTAGATAAATGTTTTCCCGTGCACACCTCTGGTACTGTAGAGAGTTCAAGGTGAACCTCCTCGACCTCATTGCAGACCACTCTATTCTAAATAGGTTTGCGGAGCTACCAATATCAAATCCAGATGACTGTCTTGTGCAATTCTGATCTCAGCAGCTGAAGAGGTCTTTCAAGGATTTAACACTTGGCCTTGCAACACTGCAACCTTCACTTCTTCTCAATGAGTCACAGAACTCCCTCTTGCTCCCTGCTTCAGAGATTGCAAAGAAGACTTCTGGAAGTGAGCTCCCTCTAGCCACCAACTTAGCCCCATGGCTGCAAGTTGTGACTTCACGCTTGATCATTTCTTTGGTCGGCATGACTTCTTCATAGAATGCCTCAAGCTTTTCGTCACTAAGCAATCTCTCATCACCTTCTTGCTCCTAGATCTGTCCTGGAAGCATTTAGAGAGAGATTACTAAAAGTTTATAATTATCAAAGAAATATCAAGGCTAGAATCATACAAGTTTTACTATCTCAGGTTATAGCATGAATACATAAAAATTTATGAACAATATTAAAACATAAATCAACCTATAGAGAAATATATCAAAAGATCATAATGAAGGGATAAAGAAACTTATCTTTATTTTGATATAACTCTTTCTTCCATCTTTTACTCCTCTCGAGAGTGCTAAACTCAGCACAACAAAAAGATAATCTGTACAACTACAGATTTCTTGAATGCATTATGCAATTAGCATGCAAAACCAATTCTCTCCAAGAGTTCAAGGTTCTATCACAGTTCATGCATTAGAGAATGATATCGATGTGGCCAACTAATCACCATCAAAATCGCAGTTCTCTTTCATTTCTAAGTCACACTCAGAAATCTTCGCAACTAGCATGAATAGATAGAATCTCCAAAGGATCTTATGTTAATTCAAGAGAAACCACAATATCTCTTTATTAAACACACATGATCCAAATAATCAAAGCAAAACTAAAGTTTTACCCTAGTTTTCAAAAGTATAACCAAAAGAATACTTATCTTGATGAAATCATTTGGTTGCAGCCATCGAACTCAAACATCATCCATTTAGTTGTTCAATCTAACAACAGATGAGCTCTTGACTGTAAGGTTGTAAAGACCATTGATGTCCATCATGACTGCAACAACGTACATAGTCCTCCAGATTAAGTCAAACCACACCATTACTGAACTCTGCCAATAAGCCCGAATTGCTAGATAACATGTTCTTCATTCACCGACATGAAGCAAGTACCCAGGCAGCACATGACATGGCAATATCATTTATCTTAACGATTCAATACGTGGCAACAAAAGAGAATCACACCTCTCAAAATACATGAATACTTTTGGTCCTTCCATAATCGTATAATTATAAATAAGCTCAATTTCAAGGTCATGGCGTTAATAACCAACATCAAGAATATAGACCAACAGACGGCAACCATAGAACCATCGATATATGATGTTGCGTGCGAATGGAGAAGGTCGATGTCGATATCATGCTCCACCCTTTTAGTGGTGTCGCACATAACCAATGACTCCAAAAGCTTGCACCAGTCTCACGAATGACTTAGAGGTCTCTTCAAACCAGAGCCCGGAAGGTGAGATCGCTCACTTGAAATCGTCTGTGAATAAACATGATGAAGTAATGATTGAACACCATGCGTCACCCTGCGCTCTCTTGATCGAAGCTTGCGGCTGGCTCTGCAGATATAGATCGCTAACTCCCAGCAAAATGTCAGTCAGAGGACACTCTACTCAGGTCCTAAAGCCTTCAGTCGTGTGTCTTGAGACATCTCATAACAACTTATGGTCGTTCCATGTAAATACGTATACGAGGTCACCACACTCTGACGGATGGCATGATTGAATGCCAACCGTTTACAAAGATTATATGATCCCGATACTCCTTCAACCAAACGAATATAATATATGCCGAACCTTCAGGGGAAAGATAAATAAGGACTGTCATTCACAACTGAAATGCTAGACAAGAAAAAAAGTGATATCTAATATATCCGTTGATGGATCTGGGCATATAGGAATTCACAACGAAGAAGGTCTTTGCGAATAGGTGTCTGAACAACATAAAGACATGACCACCTAATCAACATTGAAGATGCAATTCTTAGACCAATCTAATCAAGATCTTCTTCAAACCCGCTCTGATACCATGTTAGTTTTCTGATCAGATTAATAGCACAGAAAATTAATTCAAATTCAACACAATAACACAACAAATACCCTGGGAAAACCTTCCTCTTGAGGGAGAAAAACCCAGCAACAATATATCACTTATATATTGAAATGTCAACACAATTGTCTCCTTTACAAGGGCCGATATGAAGACCAAACAATAGCACCACAAATTGATGCAAACACAGCAACACAATAATGCAATATGCTGAAGATAAGATTCAGCCTTCTATAGAAACTCAAACTGCTCTTCTACAGAAATTGCTTTCTCCCTTAGATGATTCGCACTTCACTCCAAAAGAATAATATAGAACTGAATAATGAATGATGAACAATGAGATCCAATCGAGCATAAATAGTATATACACAATGAAAGGAAGGGATGTGTCTCTTCAAAGATCATGTTGGCCTCCTTGAAAGATCACGTCTCCACTAAAGAAGTCAGCCTCTTTGAAAATCGCGCCTCCTAAATCGAATCAAGGTCGGCCTTGAAGATAATCGCGCCTCTTCATTGTAATGTGTTTGCTTAACAAATAGAGATGTCTTTACGAAAATCGTGCCTCTTGAGTCTTAATAAATTAAATAGCTGTAGGCTACAATTTAATTTATTTCATATAAGGAGATCGCTGGAAAAAGTAACCCGACGCTGCTAATAACATCAACAGTTATTTTATGTCATTGCTCATCAAAACATAAAGCATAAATCACAAATGGACATCCAAAAGCATCAGTATATTCAGAAAATCAGATTGCATGCAAAGTGTTTGACAAAATGTCAAACAACACAAACTGAAAAATTTAGGGCAGAATAAGCAAGGGTTCTTACAATGGTATCAGAGCATGCATGATTATTTATGTCAATTGCAGAAGTTTAGAAAATATTCCATTGGGGATATTGCAGTGGTATGAAAGCCTTGATCCTGCCAGCCTGTTTGGGTATGAATTATGGCTTCATTCAATGAACAAGATGCGGGTTCTAGCACAAAATGTTCATAGCACAAATTTTTTGATCAAGCAGTTAGTTGCTTGCTCATTTTTCAGTTAGTATCTTCCTTTGAAGTTCAATATGTCAGGCGATTCAGCAGAGATGATGAAGTCCATACAAGAAAGTATGACAAAAATGATGCAGTGCTTCAAAAAATATGAAAAGGCTTTAACAAAATTATTAGAGTATTCAAAGGAGTTCGACTCTCTTATTGCAGATGAGGAGAAAGAAAAGACTAAGGGAAAGGAATTTTTCAATATGGGGAAAAAGGAAATTAGTAAGAATGAGCTTAGAAGACAAAATCGTTGCTTCTCATGTAGAGGAATTTGGGAGCCTAACTACCAATGCATGGATAAAAAGGTGAAGAAGCTTGAAGAAGAACCAAAGGTACAAGAACAAGAAAGGAAAGAAAAATCACTTGTTTGTGACTTGCAGGCCACAAGTGATCATGGGGAAAGCAAAAATCTGTCATCATGTGGGAGTCCTAAAGAAGATGAGACCATGTTCACAAGCTCACTTCCGCCATATGAGAGTTTGGGTCAAGAGGAATCACATATTGCACCCTTGAGTCCTTAGGTTGATCACAAAGTGGAAGAGAATGCAAACACGGATCAGCCACTTGGAGATGTTGAAAACATAACACAAAGGTATGACAACAATTCTGATTTTTGCAACAACAATCATATTTCCTTGCATCATCATGAGATAGCAACCATTTCACGTGAGGATGATGGTATTGTAGAGTCTTCTAATGTTGATACTCAAGATTTGGGTGTTAAAGATGAATTATGTGTTGTGGATTCATGCCACAAACATTCTGATTTTGTATATCAGACCTTGGAAAATGTGAACAAGACACAAGTTTTGTGTGATGGGTGGTTACAAAGAGCTAAGAAGCCAAAGATGTTGGCTGCCCAAGCAAAACAGTGCTTGCAAAAGGTCAAGGAACGTTGCAATCATATAGATCAAGCAAGACAACGAAGAGAAGTCCATCTTCGATCACTATTTCTTCCAAGGGAAAAAGACATGGAGATGGAACATACAATGGATGAGCCTCTTGAGATGAGGAAGCAAAAAGAACATGCAGATGTGCATGAACAAGAGAAGATGTATGATTCAGAAAATTCTATTTGTGTACCTAATTTACATCTTGAGACTCGAGTGCAAAAGACATGCAATTTGGTCTTTTTGAACAGCTTTTGTTGGTAAGAATTATAACAACAAACAACATAACAGCAATAAATTGAAATCACTTACAACAGCAACATAAACCATAGAACAATCATGAAAGATTGAACCATACACACATTTTCCAGCAGCCACCTCAAGAATAAAATTATGTATTATTTCAAAGGACTGTTATACAACAGTCTCTGAAACTTACATAAAAACAGCACTGAGGCTTATAATTAATAGAGTCAGAGGCATAGTCATAGGCATCCATATGAATGTGAAAAGAAACTGTTCAATGGGGTCCTCTTAGAACAAGTGTCTTTGTGAGAGAGGTTCTAAGAGCCTCAAAGGCTTCTTGGTAGGCAAGTGTCAATTCAAACTCAATATCTCTAGAAAGCAGAACAAATAGAGGAGCTGCTATCTTACTAAAGTCTTTAATGAATCTCATATAATACCCTACATGACCAAAAAAGTTTCTAACATCTTTTTGTTTATGTGGTACAGATAGAGTTGAGATTACTTCTATTTTATTAGGGTCTACCCTCTCCTTGACACAAAATGCCCGAAAACTATGCCCTCACCCATCATCACGAAGCATTTCTCATGACTAAGAGAGAGATTGTGATCTTTGCATCTTTGGAGGACTCTCTCAAGGTTTGATAATGCCTCTTAATAAGAATCTCCATAGGTGGTAAAATCATCCATATATACTTCCATAGAGTCATGAGCAAAATCAGAAAATATGCTCAAAACAGCCCTTTGAAAGGTTGTAGGGACATTACATAGTCTGAATAGTAAGACTGAATAGGCATAGATACCCCATGGAAATGTGAAGGTTTTGTCCTGATCTTCAGGGGCTATTTTAATCCGATTGTAACCACTGAATCCATCTAGGAAAGAAAAGTATTTCTTCCCTACTAAGAAATCCAGTACTTGATCAATGAAGGGAAGAGAAAAATTATCTTTCCTAGTGGTTGTATTCAATTCTTTGTAATCAACACATACTCGCCACTTTCCTCCTTTATTTGGTACTATGTGTTAGTTTTTATGATTAGATTTAATGCACAGAAAATTAATTCAAAATCAGACACAATAACACAGCAGATACCCTACAGCGCCGCCGGTCACGTTAAAAAGTTTACCAGGCGCACTGCAGTTTATAGGGTCGTACACCATTCTCAGAAAAAAAAAAAAAAAAAACACAGCAAATACCCTAGGAAAATCCTCCTCTTGAGGGAGAAAAAACCCAGCAACAAATATAACTCTTATATATATGAGCAATGGCAACAAGTATCTTTACAATGAGGCCACACACAAGGCCAATAAACAGCACCAGCAATGGCTGTAGCACACACTAATAGGCTGCCCTTCAATCTGCACTTGAATAGACTCACAATCTGCTCCTATATGAATTTGCACTACTCTTCTTGAAGAACTCACACTTAATGGAGAAGGAGATCGAACTTTGCTTGATGCACAAATGAGAGAAAGTGACCTTCTATATATGCATGTTGCTTAGAGAGGTCGCACATTTTCAAGGACAAGGTCGGCCACCATAAAAATAATTACAAAGGAGGTTGGCCATCTTAGAAATATGTTGCCATTAAATAATCACAAATAAATAAGTATGAAGCCCGAAGTTGCAATAACATCAACACTCCCTCTCAGCTATGGAGAAATACTTCTGTTGCACAAGACACATCACCTCATCGTGATGCCAACCACAATGGCTACAACCATATGTGGAAGAGAAACGATATCACATCATTGTGATATCAGATATCACCTCATCGTGATATCAACCATAATGGCTACAACCATGTATGGTATGTACAAGTGTTCATCACATGTTGTCACCTCAACATGACTTTCACCATGGCTCTCCTAGAGGGTGAAAACACAAGTACAAGAGGAATCATCACAGACTCTCACATGATGTTGTCATGGAGTCACACACATGACATCCACCATGGCTCTCCTAGAGGGTGGAATCAAGGGATTTCACCTCGAACTTCTCTTACAAAGAACTCATTAATCAAGGGATTTCACCTCGAACTTCTCTCACAGAGAAGAACTCATTAATCAAGGGATTTCACCTCGAACTTCTCTCACAGAGAAGAACTCATTAATGAGGATCACTAATACTAAGACTCCTTTTCAGTTAAGGTTGTATTCTCCACCATACCAAGCTTATCTCGAAAATACACAAACTTTATCCTGGAGAGAGGCTTGGTGAGAATGTCTACCGTCTACTCATCAGTGCTGATATACCTCAACTGAAATGCTTTCCTCAATAATATGTTTAGTTCTGTCATGAAACACTGTATTGACAAAAGGCTCCAGATAGCTTAATTAACACAATGGATGACAATCGGCTCCAACGATTGTCCAACCAATCCTGCAAGGAGCTTTCGAAGCCACACTGCTTCTCAAACTGCCACACATGTTGCAATGTACACGACCTCTACGGTACTCAATGCCATTGAAGATTGCTTCCTGCTACATCAAGAGATCATCACAGATCCCAAATTGAAGCAACATCTAGAGGTGCTCTTCCGATTAGTGACACACCCTAACCAATCAAAATCAGTATAGCCATGCAACTCCAGATCCACACCTACAAAATATCTCAACCCATATCCAACTGTGCCACACAAGTATCTCAGGATATGCTTCACTGCAACTAGAAGTATTTGCCTTGGCTCACACATGAACTTGACAAAATGCACTTACTACAATTTGGTCTAGTATAGATACATCATTGATCCAATCAACTGACTGTATATAGTAGGATCCACCAGATCTGAACTAGCTATAGCCTCCATAAGCTTCTGAAAATTGGTTTCCATAAATCAACATAAAGAACCAAGATCAACTAGATTACCATCTCCTTCAGGTTCAGTAGGCTTCCTCTAAATCTTCAAGCACTTGCATCAACCTTCTGACCTCTTCATCCAAGATTGTCTGCAACACTTGCCTCAGTGCACACCTCTGGTATAGTAGAGAGTTCAAGGTAGACCTCCTCGACCTTATAGTAGATTACTCTATTCTGAATAGGTTTGCGAAGCTACCAATATCAAATCCAGATGACTGTCTTGTGCAATTTTGATCTCAGCAACTGAAGAGGTCTTTCAAGGATTTAATACTTGGCCTTGCAACACTGCAACCTTCACTTCTTCTCAGTGAGTCACAAAACTCCCTCTTGATCCCTACTTCAGAGATTGCAAAGAATACTTCTGGAAGTGAACTCCCTCTAGCCACCAACTCAGTCTCATGGTTGCAAGTTGTGACTTCACGCTTGATCATTTCTTTGGTCAGTATGACTTCCTCACAAGATGCCTCAAGCTTTTCATCACTAAGCAATCTCTCATCACCTTCTTGCTCCTAGAAATGTCCTGAAAGCATTTTAGAGAGAGATTACTAACAGTTTATAATTATCCAAAGAAATATCAAGGCTAGAATCATACAAGGTTTACTATCTCAGGTTATAGCATAAATACATAATAATTTATGAGCAATATTAAAACATAAATGAATCAACCTATAAGAGAAATATATCAAAAGATCAAAATGAAGGGATAAAGAAACTTATCTTTATTTAATTTTGATATGACTCTTTCTTCCATCTTTTACTCCTCTCGAGAGTGCCAAACTCAGCACAACAAAAAACAATTTGCACAACTACAGATTTCTTGAATGCAATATGCAGTTAGCATGTAGAACTCTCTCCAAGAGTTCAAGGCTCTATCACAGTTCATGCATTAGAGAATGATACCATCGAAATTACATTTCTCTTTTTATTTCAGAGTCACACTCATAAATCTTCACAACCAGCATGAAATAAATGAAATCTTATGCTAGTGAACACAATTCAAGAGAAACCACTATCTCTCTTTACTAATTACAAGATCCAACTAAATAATATAACTCAGCAAACAAAGAATACTTATCTCTTTAAATATTTTGATGGATGCAAATACTGGACGCAGTAACATACGTTGCTCTTGCGTACAGATCAGCACACAACCTTCACGGCTTAAACACAGGCCCATGGCTTCAAATAGAAATTCCCTAGAATCCTTCTAAGGAGAGATCTCATCCACAGCCGCAAATGAAGCATGTTGATTAGGCCTAGCGGAGCAATCCTTTGCATAGTGACCAAACATGTCACAACGAAAACATTGGACTTTGGAGAGGTCCCACTTCTTCTTGAATGGGGGAGCACCATCAGCTCCTTTATCTCTATTCCTCTTGAAATATCCTTTCTTTCCACCCTTCTCTTTCTTCTTCGAGGATTGAGCGGAAAGAACATGAATGTCTTCATTTGTAGAGCTTTGACCAATACCTCTCGTAGCCAACCTAGACTCTTCTTGAATACAATCTGCCCTCAAACGATCAAACTTGGGAAGTTTTGATCTTGCACTGATTCCTTGAATGTAAGACTCCCAAGATGAAGGAAGACCATTAAGGGCAAGCATGGTCAAATCCTTGACATCAACAAAATGACCAATAGAAGAGAGCTATTCTCTCAATTCGGAAATCTTCATGAAGTAAGCAATGACAGATTCTCCTTCCACCATCTTCACATGATGAAGTTGTTGCTTCAATGCAAGTGCACGGCTTGTGTTGTTGATCTCATACATCTCCTCCAAAGACTTGAACATTTCCCTTGCCGTCTTCATCTTAGAGATGATGGGAACAATATGATCCTTCACAGAATCAACTAACATCTTCGTTGCCTTAGTATCTTTCTTCTTCCATTGAATCTTCTCTTCCTTGTCAGCAAGCTCGGAAACCTTGCTCTCCATGCACTCAGCCAATTCACTTTCTTCCAAGGAGAGCATAATTCTAAATCTCCAAGATGTGAAATTAGATGCTCCCTCAAGTCTATCCTCAAGCTTAAGACCGATCACCATCTTGACGAAGAGATAGAAGTAAACAACGATGAGAAAGAGAGTAAAGAGTATCGATGTAATAACAATTTGATCAAGATCTTCTTCAAACCCGCTCTGATACCATGTTAGTTTTTATGATCAGATTTAATGCACAGAAAATTAATTCAAAATCAAACACAATAACACAGCAGATACCCTTGGAAAACCCTCCTCTTAAGGGAGAAAAAACCCAGCAACAAATATAACTCTTATATATATGAGCAATGGCAACAAGTATCTTTACAATGAGGCCACACACAAGGCCAATAAACAGCACCAGCAATGGCTGTAGCACACACTAATAGTCTGCCCTTCAATTTGCACTTGAATAGACTCACAATCTGCTCCTATATGAATTTGCACTACTCTTCTTGAAGAACTCGCACTTAATGGAGAAGGAGATCAAACTTTGCTTGATGCACAAATGAGAGAAAGTGACCTTCTATATATACATGTTGCTTAGAGGGGTCGCACCTTTTCAAGGACAAGGTCGGCCACCATAAAAATAATTACAAATAATAAATAATAATTACAAAGGAGGCCGGCCATCTTAGAGATATGTTGCCATTAAATAATCACAAATAAATAAGGAAGTATGAAGCCCGAAGCTGCAATAACATCAACACTATGACTAATGGGGAGACCCATTGGTTGTATGATATTGGGTATATGAATCCTATATCCAAACATTTTTTTAATTCAATTTTCACTGTCTTTGATAGCATGGTTCATCCTTCATTGGGGTTGTCTCACTAGTTTGCATCCTTCATTGATATATATTTTATGCATGCAGAAATCGGGGCCAATGCCTTTCATGTCATGATAATCCCAAGCAAATGTTGTTTTACGAGTCTATAACATTTTGAGCAATTCAGATTGTTGAGATGTTGTCAACTAATTATTGACATTTGAAAAGATAATTGATATTTTCATGAATGCATGATTTACAAAAGGAGACGAAAGCTCCTTATATAGAAAAATACAAGACGATGTTTCTAAAAAGAAACCATCGTTAGCTGAAGCAAACTAAAACAGAAATTAGAAAGATGCTAAATCAACTAAAGCGTAACTAAAATTACTAAAAACTAACTAAAGCTAAGATGACCATTAATATTAGATTTAATATTTTAATACCCTCCCTTAATGGTCATCGTACAAACAAAAAACTAAGTCTACCCAAAGTCTTCTGGAAACATATCATCGGTGACTGATATCTAGAGAAGCATAACTGCCACGCAATTACAAATCCTTTCTCACAGAACAATCAAATCAAGACACCGGTACTCAAAAACAATGAGCTTTTGCTACTTCCAGGTAGTAGAAACTAAAGATGCCATCCCTCCCGTTTTCCAAAGCACGAAAAATGAGGTAACACTATGATCATCTGGCAAAACACTGGACAATCAGTTGGCACAACTCGCGAACTGTAAGATTTTTCAAAAAAACCTTCGAAAACTCTAAAAATGTAAGATTTTTTGTTGGCGTTTAAATTAGCACCTCTGGAGTGCTGATTGTAAACGTTCAGCTATTTCAAATGTTTTGCAACACTTCTTTGTTATTTAAAGAGGAGAAGTCCCTCTCTGCTGGGAGCAATGCGTAGGGAAGGGAAATGTTTAACTAAGTTCCTATCTTTTTATGCTTCAGCGGCAGGACACAAGGGTGCACAAACACAATGTGCCGTAGCTAAGCTTTTCTCTGGTTTTTGCAGATCTTAACTACGACTAACTAGCTTCTATCTATCCAATACCTTCAAGATGAACAGAGCATGAGGGTAAAGGAGTGGGAATGGGATGGTTGGATCACTTGAATTCACCGTCTCCAGAGGATATGACCGAGGCTCTGAACTCTCGGGTATACACCGGGATAAGGTTGGTACAAGCAAACACTCTGCACGGTAAACTAGATCCGAGATCTGCCAAGGAGGAGGGACTCCTATCCGAGGTATGAGCTTAAGAAATAGTTTACTAGAAACAACAAAATCACGATGCCTTGGCCAACGAGCTTGCTAAGGAGGAGGGACTCCTATCCGAAGTATAGCTTGGAAGTCAACACATTAAACAACATCAAACGACAACTGTCAATAACAAATATCCAAGGAGGAGGGACTCCTATCCGAGGAGGGAAATGAGACAACAAGCTATTAAACACAAGACGTAGACATAACTTCAAATAAGATGATCAAAATGCAAGCGCCTTCTGATATTCTTCTTCAATGCTTCATCAACGAACTACAAAAGTTGGGAGAGCAAAGGCACGAAATCATGCACAATTACAATCAACCAACGAACTCTCATCCAAGAGTGAACAAATATTCGCTTTCAAAGTGTTGGCAACAATGGCGCAGCAATTTTGCATAGCAAGTAAAGGTTAAACAAATAATGAGCCCAAGGCTCTTATTTATAGGACTCAAAGGAGTGGGCAACCCCAAAATCTCCTTGAGTTAATAATGAGTTCTTGCCAATCAATTAGCAAGATTTATTCCTAAATAGGGGGAACAAGCAGTTAACTGGAAAGCTACTTCAGTTAACTGAAAGTCAACAAAGAGTCAACTGGAAACTACTTCAGTTGACTGAAAGCAAACTAAAGGTGAACTTAAATGTAAAGTCTCCCTCCAAAATAGACATCCACATTTAGTGGAGATCTAAGATCCACAAATCATGGAAGTCAATTAGACATCCTTAATTAGTGGGATCTGACAATGCATGATTTAAGGAAAGTGGAGTTAAACTTGGAAAGAAGCATCAAGTTAACTCCAACTACATTTAATAGCATCTTGAGTTGACTTGGAAAGAAGCGTCAAGTCAACTCAAGTCTCATGAATGCCACTTGGAGGATGTATGGCGTCCTTTTCTGGTGCATTTATAGCTCGCCATTAATCAACAGTGTCTCAATCCATTGATTGACTTCATCGGCTTCTGGGGAGTTAATGCTTTGTAGGATGATGACGTGGCGTCGGAGCATGACCTCACCCGTTGTGAGCTGATTTCCGAAGTCAATGCATTGAGATGCTGCCTCTTCTAACTTGGTCGATAAAGCTGCTACCTTAGCCAGCTTACA
Source organism: Sequoia sempervirens (assembly GCA_007258455.2). Taxonomy (NCBI): domain Eukaryota; kingdom Viridiplantae; phylum Streptophyta; class Pinopsida; order Cupressales; family Cupressaceae; genus Sequoia; species Sequoia sempervirens. The sequence continues at coordinate 4,311 of VDFB02181381.1, read as the reverse complement.
ACCCTCTGGATCGTCAAGAAAGGTACTGCGGATGACATCCCTGAACTGGTTCAGTACAGTCACCAACTCGACGTATTCTCCTCCCTCACGCTGATATTCCATGCAAGGGAAAGATATTACCAACATTCTTGCGAAGTTGATAATAGTGGCAACCACCCTTCTGTAATCAATCAACTCTACTGAATGAGCGTCGTAGGCTTTCACCTTGTACGCCAATTGTTCCTTCCAAGCAAAAAGATGTTGCTTGTTTTCCTCAGAGTATACTGATTGATATGCTAATTGCAAATCTGCAATTGTACTTTCGTCTTCAAGCCTCTTTTCTGCAATCCTTTGTTCCGACTGCTGGATCTCCACACGAAGTTCATGTGCTCTATCCCGTAACTGGTATAGGTTCGCCAGTACGCATCTACCCTTGAGAACAAACTCTTCCACCTGATTTCTCAAGTGTTTGCCGAATGTTAACAATTGCCGATGATTTTGTTCGGTGGGGAGATCTAGTAGTCCTGCTGGTAGGGCTGAGACGTTGGGTGTGCCATGTATCAAGCTGGTTATGTAAGACCTCAGTTTCTGATTTTCAGCCTTTAAGGCTGCCTTTTCTTTACCATCCTTTGCCATCCTTTCTTGTGCGCTCACCGAAGCTATTCCGAGAAGATCCGCCTCCACCTGTCGTGTAGTCTTCCCGAGGTTAAGTTGAGACAAAGTGTAGTCCTCTACTTGAACCTCGTGTATGCTTTTCTCTACTGGTGGAGCGGCAGTCTCTATGATGATCTCACATTCTGCATTCCTTTCTATGTGAACTTGCTTCTTTAACTTCTTCGCCGACGTGTCTTGTGGGACGTGGTCGAATTCGGTAAAGTCAAGCTCATATGAGGGTTTTTCCTCTTCCTTCCTAGGAAACCTTCGAGCCAAATAGAATCTCGGCGAACTTCACTAGGAGGGACGTGAGGCCCTTGAACACTAGATGTGTGAGACTGTGCTGGAGTAATGTCTCTTGGTGGCGAATCCAAGTCGATGAGGATCTGTGTTCGCTGTGATACTGGTGATATGGGCGGCTCTGTTTCCATAACAGGCACCGTTTCTGCTGCTGCTTCTACTGTTGTTGCTTCGCCATTGGTTCAGCCACTGGTTCTTCAACAACTAATGCTGCTGGTTCCTCGTGATAACTTCGGCTGAATCAGGGGTGGCAGTCTCTACTCTTTGTTCGGGGCAGCAATACCCGTGATTATTTCAGGACTATGTGTGGCTTTCTCCACTGGTGTCCTCTGTGTTCTAGGTTTTGACATCCTCATCCCTCGGGGAGGATTGCACCATTGCTTTTGTCTAGGTTTCCTTCTTGAAGTGGAAGGTGGTGTAGACTGAACCTGTGGCGGCTCTGTTCTGTGAGGTATCACCTTCCTTGATTTCTTGCTGTCGAGATAGAGTTGGCTATTTCTAACCACTCTACTCGTTCTTTCTTCTATAGATGTATCCTCTTTGGCATACCAATCCACTCTCGGGAGCGGTTGGGAGTCAACTGAATCTGCGAAGAATGTGGGGAGAATGACTTCCCCTTCATCATCTGACAGGCCCTCAATGTCTGCTGACATGAAATCAGCAATCGGTGGGAGTCTGAATCTGCTGTAGTTCCTTCTTCGCACTTCATACTCGTCTTTACAATTCACCCAATAATCTTCCATAGAAGACTTATGTGACGAGTGTTGCTCGAGGTGTGCTGCATAGAGTCCTCTGGGATCATAGGATCTTCTATCAATGAGATATTTGAGGTTGAACCTCCTTGTTTCTTGACCCATCATCTTTGCATCCGCCGCGAATCCACATCTATATAGTCCCATTTCAACGGGAAAGTTAACAGCTGTCTTCCTCTTCAAGCGCAAGTGGACATGAACCTCGGACAACTGTCTCAGGAACTCCATGAAGACTACCCTATCCGAAGGGTGTCTTGGTAGCATGGCGGGGTGGCCAATGTAGCCATACATGCGTATGTAGGAGAATGTAGGAAATTGGATGAACCAATCTGCCCAATCCGCCATTGCCTCTCTGGCTGTCTGTGAAATACGCACGTGCATCTCATGGTTAAGCTCACGAACTATGTGCATGGTGAAGTGATCACTTGTCTTCTTGAAGTGTCTTTCCGCTTGAGTAAACTCAAGACGTGTGAAAAACTCGTGAACCTTCTGCACACCTAAGGTTCCCACATTGTTCAATAACCTAAAATCGCCTTGGAAGGCTATTAGGTATACTAGGTAAGAGCACATGTGGAACCTATGAGCTTCCAGATACCCAGTGATTTGTCGGTGGAGTGTGTCACTGATCAAAGTGGCCCAGTCATAGTATTCCCTCCTGCCAATGATTTTAGCGATGACATAGTACATCCATGGCTGGAATTGACGACCATCTTCTTCTCCAGTGACTCTGTTGAGTAGAGTGATTAACACTACGTACTCATCTTTACATTCTCCTCGCCCCAACAACTTAGGCAAGCTTGCCTTTGTCACTTTCAGCCATTTTTCGGCCATTATCCTTTGACATTTGTCCTTAGCTGTCTCAAAAGCTTTCTCACATTCTGTCAATGATATGACTTTGCTGTTAGGATGTGAGGGAATATCAAAACATCTTTCGATATCCTGAGGCTTCAAACTGCAAACAATTCTTCCATCTGCTGCTCTGATTTCTCTGGTGGTAGGGTTGTAATGCTTGATACAAGCGATTACGAGCTCTACACTTTGTAGTGTGATGGGAATTGAAGCGGCTTGCAGCAATCCGGATTCTTCGATATTCTGCAATGTTATTTGATTCATGCCTTCTAACTGCTCCAAATCGACCACTGGATTTACTTGGTGTAGATTTGTGTCAACTGTTTTCAGGTAATCATGGAGTAAGACCGTCTTGGTCTCGTATTGCACCTGGGAGTACTGCATCCTGAAAAACTTGAAGATTGACTGTAAGCTTGACCTAGTTCAGATGATTTTCGGAAACCCTTAAAAATAGCGCCCTGCCAAGAAGTATTTTTCCGGAAAAAATCTGGCACATGGGTTTTGTTCGTGCTTCAATGCTGAACAAACCCAATTCCTCAGAATTTGGATTCTGAAACTTTTTCGGAAAAACCCCCAAAAATAGGGGCAGCAAGTTTGCTGATTTTGGAAAATTTGTCGAGATGGGTCTCTCTGGAAAATGATGCTGAATCTACCCAGTTGATCAGATCTGATGTAGCCTGTTGCTTTTTCTGTCAGATGCAAGAAAACCTAAGACAAGAAGAGAGGAAAAAGATAGAAGGTGGATTGGAAGTTTTATCTGATCTTCAAAAAAAAAACTATCTCTGATCCAATCCTCAAAATGGCAACCCTTTCCTGCTTCAGATCTGCAATAAAAATGAAGAACGGATGAAAACCTCCTTCAGATCTTCAATGGCGTCCTTTGAGAGCTTTGTGGCTGTTTTTATCCTTCAACCTGCAATGAAATAATGAAATGGACGCCATCTCCTTGAATATATATGTTTGAGCTTCAGATCCACAAATTTGGGGACCTAACACAAGCTCAAAAGGTGATTTGAGTTTGATCTGAAGTTAAAAAGGTGATTTCCACCAATCGTGGAGCGTTTTAGCCAACTTTAACTCAAAAGCTTTTGACTTTAGTCAACAAATGACCTTTGACTTCTTTTAGGCGTCCCTTTTCATCTTTTGCAAGTTTTTTTGGTATTTTCTCTCCTGAAAACCCCCTGTTTGATCCTGAATCTGGCGTTGTCTGTTGATCCTGAGACGTCACGGACACATTCACTGCGGAGCTGAATCCAAACTGGAAAGAAGTGCCTGGGAGACTGAATGATAAAAAGCTGAGTTAAGGGCTCCAAAAGACTGGGCGCCTTTCCCAAGAAAGGGCGCTTTTGCCAATGCCTTAGTGATTTTTCAGTCTTCGTTCTTCAGCTTATTTGAAATGACCTCTCGTGCCTTGAACTGGATTTCTCGTTGATCGGAGAGTCAGATGTTTTCACATGACGTTTCATCAGGTACTCAGCTCTGTTCTGCTAAGAATGACTGTCTTCGGGAAATCTGGATCTCAAATTAGGGTTCCTTTATCCAAGGGCGCCCCTCCTTGAAAAGGGCGCTTTTGCCTTTTAGCTTGATTATTTTCGTCTGACAAGTTGCCTACTTTGATCCAGATTATCCGTTGACTGCTCTGTCAGGTATTGATGCTTGCAGTTGCGTTTCCGAGATCTATTTGGGCTGAGAAGGTTATCCTGGGAAGCCATTTGTCATTGGTCAGCATCTGGAGGTCAAGAAAGAAGGGCGCCTTTGCTTTGAAAAGGCTCTTTTT
>VDFB02181379.1:0-14036 GCA_007258455.2 Sequoia sempervirens | reverse complement strand
GAGTTATTTTAAATTATCCCTAAGATCTCTCTTCCCCATGTATTTGTCATACCTAGTAAATTAAAAATAGGTAGGGAATGGGACTTATCATGTGGACTATTAATATTGGAAAATTAAAAATAGTTCATCTTGTGGTAGGATCCACTAATATTTGTTTTCAAATTGATGTGGTAAGGGTTGAATTCGAGAAAACTTGAATGGAAAACTTGGATCGACTATATGGACTAAATTTGCTAAACTTGGATTTAAGGTGTAAGTTATAGACTAGAATTATAAGGATAATTTGACTTGACTTAGATTTTGGAATCTATATATTTTGATAGAATTCCTCAGAATTATAAAATCGGACCTATGATATCTTAAGGATCCCAAAGAATGAATTAGGTGATTATTTGATTAAAATATCGAAAGGTGATATTTTTAACTATATATTTAACGCTTGATTTTGATGATGATAATATTAGGACTATAAATATTATGTGAGTGAAAGATAGTAATGGTTTAATATTCAAGGGTTACCTAATAGTCTTAGAGATCTTAGATGTGACTGAAGGATGATTAAATAGTTTTGAACTAATTAAATAACGAACAATGAGTAACAAAGGTATTCTTCCCTTAAATGTAAGGGTGTTGTTTGAATGATTGAACAATAGGAATCATTCAAAATATGGATAATGGATAAAATACTATAGCTATGGTAAATATGGATAATGTGAAATGGAAAATCTTTAGGATTGACATGAATGATGTAAAACAAATTCCTTATGAGTTAGACTTAGATGTGAAAAAGTATATTGAGTATGAAATAGGACTTGTTATTTGGAAAATGGATTAAGTGTTTGGAATTTTTGGACTATGGTTTTATTGATATTTTTTTCTACAATGATGTAAGATGGATTGTAGACCTCTGGTTACCCCCTTGATCATAACCTCATCCCCTTGGTAGAAATCGAAGGTAATCCCCCTAAAAGGAAAAATAATATAGCATTTGTTTTTTATTCTTAATATCACATCATGGTGCGAGATGAGAGCACACATAAGTGGATCTTGGGGATTAAAAGATACATGTATAATTTTTTATCTAAATATAAATATCTCAGTAAATTTTAACCAATTTTTTTTATGTGTAAAAAAATTAGAGAAAGCACATAAAAAAATATTCTATAATCAAATATTTAGAAAATTTCCAGCAAAATCGTCAAGCTATTAGTTTGATGATAGAATTCTTGGACACATAAAATATCCACATACTAAAGTTAGAAAAAAATTAAAAATAGGTTAATCCTATAGAAAAATAGATTCCTCTCAATTTTATAATATTTTTAAAAATAAAAATAAAAAAAAAGAAAACATATGCAAAAGTTATGGATGTTTTGAAGTTTTAAATAACACAACTAACTTTGAATGATTACACCTAAATTTTGGAGTAATTTTTTTGTAAATTGCCTCTCAACTACATAGGGATTGGATTCAAATTTCTAAGAACTAGATTTTTTTTCCAAATCCTGTGGTGAAATTTATGTGCATTTGATGAAAATTTGCATTTTAGAAAAATTCAATGGTAGAGGGTAGGGTTTAAGGCCCTATTGCTTAGCCCCTACTTAGTAAAGTGAACATTGGCTAAGAGTTAGGGTCTTAGGTCTAAGGGAATAATATTTTGGCCCCTTCAAGCTCTCTCTAACCATGGGCTAATAATTCCCCATGACCAAGGGCTTATGGTTGTGAAGGCTTTGATCCTCAATATGAATATGTGTCTCAAGGTTGCAAAAAAAGAAAATAATAGTTCCAAGCTAATATTTCTATGAATGGTTGATTTGTGAGCCACCCACTATTGTTTACCATATTTGTAAGTTTAGGGTTTTATGTCGAGAGTAAAGGTAGGAAAATATATTTTAGAACTCTACAATACAAATGGTGGTGTGATTTTTAATGGTTATAAGAATAGGGTATATTTTTCACTATATTTGCTTGTTTTAACTAGAATAATCAATGTATTGACTATAAGCCTATTGTTTTAACTAGAATAGGTACTTTATTCACTATAAACATATTATTTTAACTAGAATAGGTATAGCACTAACTATAAACCAATAGTTTTAGTTGTAAGGGCATGAGATTCACTATAAAACTTTGGTATTAACTATAAAAGGTGTGGTATTGACTAGTATTGTGTGTTTTCAATGATTAAATCATGGTTTTATAAGTAAAGTGTATTTTTTACAACATAAGAGCAGTTTTACAACTAAAACCATAGTTTAAGTAGTATGAAGGAGGTGTGTTCATTGTGAGGGGTGGCTTTTAATAAGTAGATTGGATGGGTTTGTTCATTCCTAGAGGGCACAAGATGTAAAAAATTACATGGATGAATAAAATTCTTTAGTTTATGTCAGACATTAAATACCAAATCAAGTAAGTTATCTAGAAAATTTTCTATGGAAGTAGTTTTAAACTTAAAAGCAATGGGTTTGAGGCATATAAGGTTGTTTTTGGATAGAAAATGGTTTGGAAAAATAAACATGATTTTAAAGATTGTGGGGTAGTTATGATAATATAACTCATCATTTGACAAAGAATAAGACATTTGGATAATAAAAATGGAAAGATAGATGGGATTAAGACTAAAATAGGTTTCAACTTTGACTTCTAACAAGAAGATGAACCTAAAAGCATTGATTTTTTTAAGAAAAATATATAGTTAGTAACCTCAAGTTGAAACCTCCTTATCTAATAAAGACATAAGCTAAAAAAATAATGGTCAATGGAAACCAAACTAGAAATTTCTTCAAAATGAATAACTTCCTAAAATATTTATTTCACATGCATAAACAATCTTGTTCCAAATCAAGCTTATAAATGATAAAAATGTGGAATATGGGAACTTGTCCCACCATGGTTGCTAGAATGTATGCAATAATATGCAATTGAATAATAGAAAAAAATGAAACACAATAAAATTCCTATTCCAATCTACTAAAAACCTTTGATAGATCTCAAATTGAAGTCTAAAACAAAGAAAAAACACACAAACTCAAGATAATGTTACCATAAAAACTTGATTAAGATTCAATTTTCTCCAATGATAATTGAATGTGGATTCTTTTTTCTTAAAAATACATATTTTGAAAGCATAGAGTTAGCTCAAAGTGTGATGATGACATGGATGATAATGTACCTCAATTTCTATATATTTGGGAAAGATAATGGGCCATTGAGATGTGATGATAAATGAGAGGACTTCCCTAGGATTGAGGAAAGAATGGATGGTTGAGATAAAAATAGTTGGACTATGAATAGATAGAATAAATTTAATAAATTTAATAAGTGGTTGCAACCTTGAGAGACATAAGGAACAAGTATACTTAAGACTCATTTATTCTTAGAATTGGTGGAGAGAATATTGGAGCCATGACAACACGTATTCTTAGGTGTCATTTATTATTAGGACAAGTGGAGAGAATATAGTTATAATTAAATAATAATAATATATAATTTATTTAAGTCATTTGTGAGTTGGAAAATATGTTTTGATTAGATTAATGTCTAAAAGGGCCAATACCCATATACAAATCAGCCAAAGAGGCCCAACAAGGGGGCCCACAAGAAGTGAGACACCTAAAACCTTAGAAAAGAGAACCAACAACAAACTGACTAGCAATGTAAAACAAAAGAGAGCACATGATAGAACCACCAAGGGACCAAACCAACTATTGGTCTCCTAGATGCTTAAGGTGACTCATGGCCTGCCACTCTTTATCCATGAATTGAAGTTTCTCCTCAAAGGATAAAGGCTCCTTGTGAGTGGGTTGGGTCTCCTTAGTACTGGGTGAGGTAGAGCTACCCCCTTTCTTTCCTTTTTTTCCTGGAGTGACTAGCATCTTGACTATCCTCACCAATCCTTTTACCATGATTGTTCTAAAGTTTCTACTAAAAAACTTAGTAGTGACAGTGGTGTTTTTTATGGTCTCCTTACTAAAGTCCACAATATCCTAGAGTCACTTCATGGTTTTACCCTAATTACTATGTATGGTGGAAATTTCCTCCTAAAGCTTCATATTATCATCCTTTGTACCCACCAATGATGTGTGCTCTTCAACCTCCCCCTCCCAGTTTTCCCATTTGTCAAAGGACTAAGAAAGTGAAGACAACAGACCCCAATGCCTTTCATCATCAACCTCACTTGAATAGTTCACCGTATTCTTTAACACCTTCTCCTCCAACACTTGAATTTTGTCCTTGTTCATGACGAGTTGGTCGAGTAACCACTTGAGAATATCATTCTAAACATTGACAAAGTTAAGACATCATTCAATTTATTCTTTAGGGAAGACATTGAGCACATACCTCCTTGTCCAATGAGGGATCATCAAAGGAACCCACTAGATTAACAGAAAGGTTGGGGGATCTTTGAGGATTGGGGGAATTAGTAGGGGAAACCTTACAAACATCATCATGACCAAGGGAAGCAGTGGGGGCCTTAACAGTGGTGGGTTTCTAGGACTCATCATCTAAGTTCTCCCTACCAAAACCAAAGGTAGAAATAGGGGTGGAGTTAATGAACAAAATGTTTTTTTAGGGTTGGGAGTGCGGTCCTGAGTGGTAGGGTTTTTTTCTCTCACCCTATTAATTTATGAGAGGGGGACAGAGTCAACAAAGAGCTACTATTGGAAAGGGGGTCCTCCAAGGGTTTGGAAGGGTCTCTAATGACAAGGGAATTCTTTTTGATAGAGGCCAAGGAAGGCGTTAGAGCAGTCTAGTAGTGGCATAAATGAAAGATTAACCCCTGGTGAATAGGAAGGATTTTACTTTTAACCTACACAACCTTAATAGATTGCTCCAAAGAGGAAAAAATCCAAAAAGAAAAATTCATCTTAACATTATAGCAAAAGCGATTTAGTAAGGAAGGGCTAGGCATGGAAACATCTAAATTAAACCTTCAAAGTAACATACCTCGTTAAGACCTCTACCAACCTACTCCAAACCCTTGGAATGTATTCTTTGCTAAACCCATTTTGTAATTGATTCGCTTTTCCACCATCCTTGAGGAACCTATCCATATCCATTTGGTAATGACTCGTTGACTTCTGAAGAATGTAGACCCCGTCTAAGGAAAGACTAGTGACTTCAACAATGAGCCCCACATTGATGTGGAAGGCATACTCACCAATGGTGACATTACCATCGTTCCAGGAATTAGAAAATTCCATCAAAATATTGGGGTCGTGCCCCATCATACTTTCAACATACGAGGCCATCTTGCCTAGTTGGAGGATGGTCCAAACATCCCTATCATTTTTCCACACCTCATAGGAGGCAGATTCATCATGAACAAGATCAGTTCCCATAGTGTAATTCACACCAAATAAAGCAAGCCACAAAACTCTGTAGAAACACCTAGAACAATGTGTAATCCAAATATGAGAAGACTTATGAAAACACTGGTTGGGAGAGACAAAATGTCATAAATGCAATCTATGCCAGCTGTCCAAAGGAGCTGACAAGGATTCCAGCTTGAGCTAAAGGTTACTTTACCTTTTCATTATTAGAAAGTAAGTCACACACATGTCTAGGGATATGAGAAATATTATCCCAAATAATCATTTTAGATGTGAAAGCTCCCAAGTTGGCAAGAGCATCCCCACTTTATTCCACAGTGTGAAACATGTGAGTAGATCTGCAATTACCAATATTCATCATCATATTTCAAGCTAGCAAGATGGGGTCAAAAGAGACCAACAAGGATTCACCATCCCACTCAACATCGTTATGGTACTTCTAGAATCACCTTCCATTGCGGAGTTGGATATACCTATGTTCTTGGCTATCTCGAGGATACCATGGTAGGAAGCCACTAGCTCTACAAAATTTGAAGTTTGAACTCCCAAATTCCTGCATATGCCAACATCATTGTCCCATGATGGTCTCGATGATACTAACCTTCACCATCAAGAGTTGAAAAATATATTTAAATAATAATAAAATATTTATTTATATGAGATGAGATGGAAAAAGAATCTTATTTAAAATTATCTAATTAGATCAAAAACAGTTTTAGTTCAAACATAGATCTTATTCAAACTCAATCTTATCCGGATGATCTACTATCTGAAATATCTTTGCGAATGAATAAATTGGGAGAAAAAGAAGAAAGTTTCAAAAACATAATGGAAGACAAAGCCATAGGTAACCTTTTGAATAAAGAGGAACTCAAGTTTTTAGTTTCAGAACTCAAGTTTTTAGTTTCTTTTAAGACCCTTCAAATAAATATTCTTTTTGAGAAATGGGGTTTGTTTCAAACATATAGGTCATGGTTATGGCTTTTTACTTCCACAGGGTGGAAATATGCTAAAAATATGTTTTTAGCTACTTTTCCGGAAATACCAATAAATATTAGTGATCAATTGGTATCAATCCCGCGCAATATTAGGCAAAATTGGAATCAAAATTTGACTATTTTGTCGGCACTTTCTCATCAATTTTGGACACTTATAAAGTGGGAATTTAGAGAGAAAATTCTCTCGAAATTGTATTTAATTCTCTCGAAATTGTATTTTGTGTTAGTGTCCCGTTGGCATTGGGATATTCCCGCTTTATTGAAATACATAAATGAATCAGCAGTTGCGGGAAAGGATAGGTCAATATCCTTTGATATATGGAAATATTGTATATCAAATGTTCGGGAGTATGATATTTTTCTTTCTATCTTCATTGGATTTTTCTTTTGTATGTCCTGCATAATTCCCTCACAGTTGATTCTTTTTTATAGGAACGTGTGGCTCATCAGAGATTTGCAGTATAATTCCTACTGCTTTGAGAAAGTAGGAATAATGATTAGATCTTTTAGAAAGCTTAGAAATGTTACTAATTTAAATTGGTATGGTTCTTGGCTTACATTTCTCGACTATGCCGAGAAGGACTCGGATCCTGATGATGTCGGATTATCGCTACTATTGAAAATTTGGTATGTCAAAAATATTAAATGGCGTTTACTTTCATTTAACGGTCTAAGGTATTCGAAATTTATTCCCTCAATTGAAAAAACAGTAAAAAAAGTTTTGTACGAATGTGACCTGGATGATTTCCTTTTGAGAGAAAATAGATTGTTATTAGTACAAGAACAAATATCTCAATTTGAATCGAAGTTAACTCCCCCTATTGGTTTCTTTCATGAATATTTTGAACAAAGAAAACAGCCGGGACTTGTTTACTTTCGATATTTAGCTGAATTTATTCAGCGAGGTCTAACTCATAGAATAGGTGTAATGAATTCCGAATTAAATTCATTGTTTTTAGCAGAAATGCCGATCTTCGCTGCTTTTTATCAGAAGATGACTTCCATGCCAATTGACTCGTCTTTATCTGACCAAGTGAGATTTTACCCACTCTACCCGGTACCGTCCCTTTCGAATCGAATTTTATTGATAGGGCCTAAGGAAACTGGACGATCGTATTTGGCTAAAAGTTTAGCAGCAGATTCTTATTTACCTTTAATAAGAATATCTCCTAAAAGTTTTTTGAGGCAGCGGAAACTTCTGCCTCGCTATGAATCCGAGTATACATCTTCAGCTCAACAATCATACCTTGAGCATGAAAATATCCTTAGGTCTCTCGGCTGGTCAGGCAGGCCAAAAGACGTATATGAGAAAGCGCATTATGATAAAAAACCTCATAAGTTTTTGTATACCCGAGGAGAGGATTCTAACCCTCCAGAGTATTTTGCGAGAAGAGTTATCCAATTCGTGTTTGCACTCAAATTGGCAAAATTGATGTCTCCTTGCGTCATATGGATTCCAAGCATTCATGAACAAAGAACAAAGAATATGGTTGATTCTTGATATGGATTTATTTGGTAATGGATAATGATGGATAATAAAATCAAAAATTCTAGTGGCTAAAGCTGAAGCAGCTACTTTTGAAATAACAGAAATAAAAGCAACGACTGGAGTGGGGGAGTTAGAGTCGAAAAGAGGAATTCTCCCTCTTTTCTCTCATTCAGAACCGTGCATGAGACTTTCTTCTCGCACGGCTCCTAAGTGATAAAAAAGATTAGCATAATCGTTTGATTCTCTCTTTTTTATTACCTTCCTCGTGTATGTATAAGATTGAATCAATTCAATTGATAGAAAGAATCATTAATCCTTAACTTTCCGAGGAATCCTTACTCAGTGGTTATTATGGTAAATCATCTTTTTTTTCTTATTTTGTTATGAAAGAGTTAAAAAGAAAAAAGAAAACCATCTGATTTAATTCGTTCTGAATAGTCATGAGATGTTCATCTTAGGGTAATCTTTTTGTCGACGGATGCCTTTTTTTTTACACTCGTAGTTTTTGAAGAATGAAAACTTACTATGTAGCATCTACGTTAAGAATAAAAAGATTGTACACGTCATTAATCTGATCCTTTGTAAAAACTACCCGTAATAACTAACTTGTAAAAGTTATTTGTTTATTCAATCAAACAATTTAGTTTGTTTCTTACTTTGCTTTACCTTAATTCAATTCAATTTTTGGTAAAAGTGATGTCTTAGTCCAAGTGGGAATAACAGTCTTTTCTTCCACATGTCTATAGAGTTTTTATAAATAGAAACATTTCTAAAAAAGAGATTTAGAAATGTAATAATTTGTAAAACGAATCGCACTCCTTCATATACATCGGGGGTCCATTGATGAAAAGGAACTAGAGAAAGCTTGAATGCAATTCCTACCGTTATAGATAGAAGTGCAATCCAAATTCCTGGAGAGTTATACATTTGTGTATTGATAAGACCATTGGCTATTTCTTGAAGTTCAATCTCTCCTCCAGATAGACCATATAGCCAAGAAAGACCATAAACAAGAATGGAAGAACTTGTTCCACCCATAAGTAAATATTTCATAATAGCCTCATTAGACCGTACATCTCTCTTGGTATATCCAGATAATAGGTAAGAACATAGACTTAAACATTCTAAAGCTACGAAGATAGTTGCTAAGTCATTAGCACCACATAAAAACATTCCTCCTAGAGTAGCTGTTAATATGAATAACAAAAACTCTGTTACAGCCATTTCTGTACATTGAATGTATTCCACGGATAGAGGAATACATAAAGTGGAACATAATAAAATGAGAAACCGAAATATTTTATTAAAATTGTTTGTTTGGAAATTACCAAAAAAACTGATCGTAGGTTCTTCTCTCCATTGAAATAACAGAACCGCTATGCTTAGCACTAAACTTGTTAAAGAGATGAAATAGAACCAAGTTGTCTTTTTCTGATCAGAAATGAAATCGATAACTAGAAGAAGAAATAGGCTGAAAATCAAGATACATTCTGGAAAAATGGAACTTCCATAGAAGAGAAGCAAATGAAATTCTTTCATAAAAATGATTTAAAGGTATTAATTGAAAACGAATTTTTCATTTTGGCCGGATCATGATTTAGTAACTTCAATTAATCTTCGAGAAACATTTTCTTCCATTTACATTTATAATAAACCTAATGGATAAGATTGAATATTGATAATCTCCTTATTATCATTTATCTATGATTTATTTTTCATTCTTCTTTTCCTTTCGTTTTCGTTCCAATAAAATTTGTATAAATTTTGATAAAGTAAGTTTTCTTTTATTGATCAGAATGGAATAGATCTATTTATATATTAATGGTAATGTGCAAAAGCTTTATTGGATTCTGCCATTTTATGAATCTCTTCCTTCTTGCGTATAGCATTGCCTTTCTCTCTGGCAGCATCCATTATTTCGTAACTCAATTTGAAATGCATATTTCGACCAGAACGTTTTCGGGATGACTCTAATAACCAACGAATAGCAAGTATTTTTCCTTCTTTATTTTTTATTTCAATGGGAACTTGATAAGTGGATCCACTTACACGTCTTGATTTTACTATCAATTTGGGAGTTAATTTGTGTATTGCTTGACGTAGAACAATTAGTGGATTTTTCTCTGTTTTTTGTTGAATCTTTTTTAGAGATTGATAAAAAATTCGATAAGCTAATGATTTTTTTCCGTGTTTAAGAATACGATTAACGATCATGTTAACTAATCGATTATGATAAATCGGATCAAATTTCTCAATTTTCTTTTCTACAATACTTTGGCGTGACATGAGTGTGAAAAAGGTTCATAAATTTATTTCATAAAGACTAATAATTACTTATTTATTTCGGCTTTTTAACTCCATATTGTAGGGTGGATCTCTAAAGGTATCAAAGATCTCCCTCCAAACCGTACATACGACTTTCATCGAATACGGCTTTCCACATGATTCTATCTGCATATATAAGATATAAAAGATATAATTCTTATGCATGAAATTATGTTTACTCATTCTCAATTGAGTATCCGTTTCCTTTCTTTTGCTATGATTAGAAATCTTGTATTTTCTATATCTATACGATTAAGTCCTTAGGTTTTAAAAAGAGTGTAAAAAAAAAGGAGAAGGTGTTTTAAATCAATGCTATTTGAATTGGTCGGTTTATAAAAAAGAGCTTCGGATCAATGGAAACTAAGAAAATTGATTCTTGTAAGAAATAAATATAAATAAGAGCTCCATTGCAGAGGGTAAACCTAAGCAGCCATTTGAAAGCTATGGAAACGATGGAACCTGTGACTGCATAAGATCGTATAGAAATCTTAATCATTCATTTGGAAAGGATGGCGAAATAAACCAGTAGAGAATTCATTTCATTGGAGTCCATAAGTCGACCCCAAATATTGAAAACTAAGAGTGGATCAAAATGATGAAAATGATCATAATTTTCATTTTCTATATCTTTCATAAAACTATGGTTCAAAATAACTTGAACCATTCTAAGGAATGTGTTAATAATCATAACAGCTATTATAAATGATTACTCTAATAATACTTAACTAATAGGGTATTACTTTGAATATTGATTAACGAGTGTTCTTACAAAAGTAAAAACTCTTAAGTTAAGGGGGGGGATTTGAAAGGAACCATCTCCTATGGAATTGAATTTTCGGGAATAGGGAAATATGATGATAGGAACTTGCATTAAATTTTTATTAGAATCTAATAATTACTTTTTTATTGGACAAAAGATCGATCTGTATGATACAATGAAATTGTGGTAATTATAGTATATTAAGAAATTATGTAGGTGTCTACAATTATAATCCAATATCTTAATATACAAACATTGTATTGTAATAAATTATTGTTCTAAAAGATTTCTATTAATAGACATGTGAGAAACTCTTATAATAAAAGATTATACTGAAAGTGGACTTGAAAAAAAAATTTAAAAGTTCAATCCCTTTAGTTTGAAGGTGATGGATTTGTAAAATCCTTCTTAAATTTTTTTTCCGACTTCAATGACTGCTGTTAGAATCTAAAAATATTCTGATATCTTTTTATAAATTCTTAAGGAAAAAGAAAATCAATCCAACAAACAACATTGTATTATAAAATTACACAGCTGCAATATTGTATATCACGTTTCAAGATTATTACAAATTATATTCTTCAATCAGAATAAACAATTTCTCGCAAATCTAACATTACTCTTTTCGACAGGAAGCAGGCTGTCTTGCAGGTTTGAAAGTCAATTAGTTTCTTTTTAATATTACATACCCATGTTCAAACACTGGCTGGCACTTAGATTATGTTATCTTCGCCTGGTTGTCCGTTCGTCGTTGATAATGACGGAATGGCGCACTAAATGACGAAACTTCCTTTGTCTACAGTCCCACCATTTTTTGCAACACTGATAGTGACGGCTGAATGCATATAATAATCTAGTTTTTGTTTAAATACTAAACATGCTTTGCACACTATTTTTAGAAAACTGGAAGACGACCAGAAAGTGCGTGGGATTCTTCTTAAAGAAGCACAGATACTTGAAGCCATTAAACAAGGCTCCTGTGATAATATTCAGACCGGCCAAAACGAAAGCCCGTTTATGGCGGTGTAATCTTTGTTAGTTAAATAATATGAGCGAGATTTACTAAGTTGTTCCCCTCTTTCTCAAGTTACGTAGCATTCTGTTTGGATGAAAATGATATAAATAAGTGGTCCGGTTCGAATTTGTAATGTGTACAATCGGTAGAACGAGAGAGGAGATAGAGATGGTGAGCATCTGGTGCGTTATTGTTGCTTTTCTCGCAATAATATCAGCGGGCGAGGGGAAAGAGCTGAGTGAGAGTTTCTATGACGAAAGTTGTCCACTTCTTGAGGTCATAGTTAAGCTAGTGGTGGAGAAACACATAGCAATAGATCCCACCCTTGCGGCTGCTCTCTTAAGGATGCATTTCCATGATTGTTTCGTTCGAGTCAGTAGCACATTACTTCACCCATTTACCCATATCAGATTTTTGCCATTCAATTAATCATTTCATACACATAGATTGCATTTCGTAGATTACAAAAACTAATGCTGCGGTAAAACTGTATTGTGATATGATTAGGGTTGCGACGGGTCAGTGCTTCTGAATTCCACAGCGAACAACACAGCAGAGAAAGACGCCATTCCAAACCTGAGCTTGCGTGGATTTAATGTAATCGATGATGTGAAAGCCATAACAGAGAAAATATTCCCAGGCGTCGTTTCCTGTGCTGACATTCTTGCACTGGTTGCCCGAGATGCTGTCGTTGCCGGGGTAATAACAGTACACTAAAATAGTTTATAGTCTAATTATATAAACCATTTAATACCTACCTATTGGCCAAAGGATAAAAAGGGGAAATTTCTTTTAATGTGGTTTCTCGATGATTCGTGAGGTTGACATTAACCATGGCTATGCATTGCTATATATAATAAGTTAACGTTTGAAGTTATGTACAGAGTAGAGGTCCATATTGGGAAGTGAGAACAGGGCGTAGAGATGGAGTAATATCCAATCAATTTGAGGCCTTGAGCAATCTTCCCTCGCCATTTTTTAACTTCGCACAACTCGAAGTGTCTTTTGCAAGCAAAGGACTAGGCATTGAAGATCTCGTTGTTCTCTCTGGTGGTACGTAACAAGTTGAACATTTTAAATACTGTATTACTAGCTAATCATAAATTAAGATTCTAATATAATGATTATTGCTAATATGAATAGGGGGTCATACGATTGGAGTCGGTCACTGCAATTTGTTCAGCAATAGACTTTATAACTTCACAGGAAAGGGAGACATGGACCCTTCCCTTGACCCCACCTATGCCCAATTTTTGAAGACAAAATGTACTAGCCTAGCAGACAACACGACTGTTGTAGAAATGGATCCCACTAGCTCACGTAGGTTTGATAGCCATTACTTTAGTAACCTTCAAGCAAAGAAGGGCCTCTTCCAATCTGATGCTGCTCTACTCACAAATTCTACTGCCAGCACGTACGTTCAGAAGCAAGTGCAACAAAATGACTTCTTTGAAAACTTCCAGAAGTCTATTCGACTAATGTCAGAAATCCAAGTTCTCACCGGAGAGGATGGGCAAATTAGAAAAAAGTGTGCCTTTGTCAATTAAATTCATATGAGTTGTAATATCTATATTGTCTGTTTCTCTTTAAGCAATGCTACCAGTGGAGAATAAAAATAGCCATCGATCAATAAAACTTTTAAAGCTAGACTAGGCTTATCAATGTAATTCTAAGGTAGGTCAAGGCTAAGTACAATGTCACTACTTTTAAAACTGTTTTAATGGAGGTTAATGAAGGTTTTATTTAAACTATGTATTTGAATATTTATTTATTTATTTATTTATTTCTATCTGTAAAGTAGTTTTTCAACCAAAAAAAAAGAGCTATATGACTTGGTCATAAATAAAGAGTTGAATAAGTTTATTCATAAAAACCAAACATATATAATAAATATGTCAAGTAGAGTACACAACAGAAAATAGATTATAATATTATGATTTTTGCTATTATGAATAGGTAGACATATCATTAGAGTTGGTCTCAATAATTTCTTGAGCAATAGACTTTATAATTTCACAAGAAAGGTAGAGATAAATCCTTCTCTTGACCCCACATATGCCTAGTTTTTAAAGAACAAATATACCAATCTAGAAAATGATACTTCTATAGTAATGGA
>VDFB02181378.1:0-10202 GCA_007258455.2 Sequoia sempervirens | reverse complement strand
GATCCTCAAAGCATCCAAGCATTCAAGTATCCAATAAATCAAACAAAGCAAGGCCAAGTTCCTTGGAGTGATGTGTTTGACTTTAGTCCTCCAAGGAAAGCCATTGAAGGCTTAGTGAGTTGTAGCAAGTAAGTGTTCATTCATCATTTCCTTGTCCATTGTCATTATCTTTCTATCAAGGTTACTTTACCAAACATGGGGTTTGACTAAGGCAAACCCCCATTCAAAAAAAAAAATTCCCTCTTTGTATGTGTAGATTATAGGTTGAAGAAGGATTTAATATATTGAAGAGAAATTTTTCATTATTGCATAAGTTGTCACCATTGTTGTCAAGCCATGAAAACTCAAATGCAGATCTTATTTCCGACTTTTCAATAGTGGGACAGGCGTCAAACTAAAGCTAAGATTCGGCAACATAGGATTTCCAAAGCTTATTTTGGACACCCTAACCAAGACCCATTCGCCCTAGGATGAATTTGTCCTTAAGTAGTTCTCAGAACCAAATTTTAATGCCAGGTACATGTGTCTAGACCCTTCTCAAATCTGCATACAAATTGTGATTACAGTCTTTATATCTTTGGGATCTTGCATTTTATCATATAGGTCATATTGTTCATTAGGTTTAGTTGCATCAAATCACTAATCCTGTCCTAAGAAACAAGAGATTCAAGTCTAATTGGCTCACCCTAGGGTTGAAAGTCAATCTCTACACCTTGCAATCTCTTAGTTTCAATGAAATTTGGGAAGAGGGACACCATTAGTTCCTAAGTTCTTTGTATGAAGGACCTAGGACACCCTATTTTAATCATTCCCCCTTTTCCTTCTTTTCATCTACTAATCTACAATTTGTTTTAGAGGCTTCTAGTATTTTAGAGTGGGAATGTGCTATAGTAAAGGGGTATTCTTCTTTGTTGAAGAATAACACATGGGACTTGGTTTCTCTTCCTAAGAGAAGAAAGATGATTTGGTGCAATTGGGTGTACTACACCAAGTATGTAGTTGGAAATTCTATTGAAAGACATAAGGAATATCCTGTAGCTAATATTTTTTCACAGGTTGAGGGTATTGAATACTCTAAAACATTTTCTATTCTAGCCAAGATGTATTTTGCTCACCTTGTAATTTCTATTATTTCTTATCAAAGATGGCTAGTTTTCCAAATGGATGTGAAAAGTGATTGAGATTACAAATGATATTCATGAGGATTTATACATAGAGAAATCTCTATAATTCATACATAGGAATCTTCACTTTTTGGGGGCTTCAATGTTCTTTTCTGGTCTCAAACAAGCCCCTCAATTTTGGTATGAGAAGATTGATGGTTTATTTCTTGCATCTAGTTTCACCCATTATCACTCAGGTCACACAATGTACATTAAAATACATGAAGATGATATTTGATACTATTCTTGTATGTATATTATTTGATGCTTAGTATTAGCCCCTCATTCATGCTTCAAAATATTCAACACACTTTAATGGAGAACTTTGACATGATTGATCTCAAACTTATGTATTATTTTCTTGGTCTTTAGGTTCTACAGTCTATTGATGGTATATCCATATACTACTAAAAGCATGCCATTGACTTGCTTCATCATTTTGGCATGACTAATTTTAAGCATGCTCCTACACCAATTTATTCTAGTTTCACTTAGATACCACTTGCACCACACGGTTGTGTTGATGCTACTTTGTATAGACACTTAGTTGGTAATCTTTTATATTTGACACACACTCATCTTGATATCACCTTCACTATTGGGTCTGTCTCTTACTTTTCCCATGATACTCATGAGTCATTAGAAGGAAATCAAGAATATTTTTAGATATATTTAGGATGCCACACATTTTTGCATTTAGTACACACCATGAGCTTCATGCATAGTAGGCTTCGTTGACTTAGATTAGGTAGGTGATTTTGACTCATGGAAATCCACTTCTAGGTTTTGTTTGTCTTGGTTCTAGTCTAGTTGATTGGTCTTGCAAGAATAAAATTGCTATTGCATTATCATCTACTAAGGTTGAGTATTGAGGTTTAGTACTTTCCAACCAAGAGGTTTTATGTATGTAGAAATTTATGATAAAGGTTGGTCTACCACCTAATCATCCTATTATTATTTGGTGTAATAACCAAATTTCCATTTGAACTTCATGTATCATAATGGAGCATTAAAGGATAAAGCACATCAAGATACATACATTTCAAAAAAAATCCATGATGGTATTCTCTCCTTAGAGTATTTGTCTACTTACGAGCAAGTTGTTAACATCTTTACTAAAACTTTATCATCACCTCACTATCTTGAGTTGTGACATATGCTTGGGGTGAAGGAAGTTGTCTTTGTGGGATCTTGTGTCCTTCTTTGTATTTAGTTCTTTTTTAGAGAGTATTTTTTCCACAAGCTTTTCTCCTTTTCTCTATTTGTGAAACTTTTTTTGAACATGAGTACCTCATTAATCCTTGTTGTTGAGACTCTCTTTTTTTATTGGCTTTCTCCCTAAGTACCACTTAAGGGTGATGTTAGTATGAAAATAGACATCACCTCATAGACACATGAAAAATTTCCTCACACTTGTCTCAAGTGTTCTACATGTGTCACACTTCTTTGAGATTTAGTCAATGGTTCACTCTCAAATTTCTTCTTCCTCCTTGTCCTACATATACAAGGATTTTATTAAAAATTACTCATTCATTTTATGATCTTTTTTAGTTTTTCATTGTGCACATTCATTTTCTAGAATTTATTTTATTGCTGCTCCAATAGTTGCATGATGTTGAACCAGCTAGCATTTTGAGTTATTGAAGAAAGGTTGGAAGCCCTTGAGACCACAAAAAGTGAGGATTAATTATAGATCAAGATTGCAATGGTGTTGAAAGAATAATTTAGGAACCATGAAATCTAGAGGCTTCTATTTTAGAATAACTAAGTGTGAAAGATAAGCTTGTTAGGGCATTGATGAGAGTAGAAGGTAAGGTGAGATTTGATCTATCTTGTTATTTAGGAGGATTGAACCTTGAATAATTGTTTGATTGGATTAATGATTTGGAGAAGTCTTTTTAGTTTGAATATATTAAAGAACCTAATATGATCAAGAATTAAACCTCTAGATTCAAGGAACATACAACTATATGGCTATATTATGTGTAGAAAGATAGGGTAAGGAATAAAATCCAAGAGATCTATAAATGGCATTGGATGGTGGACTAGCTGAAGGGGAAAAATTATAATTATAATTGCAATTTTTGAAAAAATCCTATAACTTGAGGCAAAGAGGAATGTCTGTGAAGGAGTACACCGAGGAATTTTAGAGACTCAACATCAGCCAAGTCGCCTAGAAAATGACAGAGGTGTCTCAATATTTGAATGGGTTACAAATTAAATTAAATATGATATAATTGTTATCAATCCAATTAATCGAGGGTTCCCACCAAGACATGCTAAGAGTAGAAGAGAACTTTTTTTAAAATTAGTAGAGAGCACATGGTAAGGCAAATAGAAGAATGAAAAAATAAAGAAACAAGTAGTGAATTTCATAGGAGACTATAACATCTAGTGGGAAAGCTTGAGAATTTAGACATGAGAAGACCTCCAAGAAAGGGGAAGGTTGAGTATACCAAGGAAGGACTTCCTATGGTACTTACTATAGATGCAAAGAAACAAGCCATAGGACATTTAAATGTTTGAAAGTGGAGAAAGAATAGGTATACCATAGTGATGAATTGGTAAATGAGAAAGAGAGTGTAACACCTAAAGGTGGAGAAAACTTGATGTTGTGCAAGGTCTTGCTAAAATCACTAAGGAATTTGGAGGACCATGGCTAAGGAAGAGCATATTATGCGCAAAGTGTGAATCAAGTGGAAAATTTTGTATGATCAAGCATAGACGGAGCAAGTACATATAACTTAGTTTCCACTAAGATGGTAAGTAACTTGAAATTGAAAATGGTACCACATCCTAATCCTTACCATGTTTCATGGTTGCAAAAGGGTCAAATATTATTGCATGAGTGAGCAATACCTAGTACTATTTCACATTGGAGGCTATACATATGAGATTCGATGTGATGTGATTCATATGGATGCATATCATGTGTTGTTGGGTAGACCATGTTAGAATGATTTTTGTTTCATCAATGATAAAAGAAAGAACACAATTATCATCATCAATAATGGAAAGAAGTTTTAGTTGAATCCATAAAAGGTCAAGGAAGAAATTATAGAGAGCCATATGATGTTCCTGTTGACCAAATAATTTTTTAATGAAGCTAAGAGTTATAAGAGTGTTATGAATTTATTGTATAAGAGGAGAGCAAGTGACATTGCTCAAAGGAGTCAAAGATATAATCTCTATTAAAGGAGTTTAAGGATATCATGGATAATGTGTTGACCTACATCTATCCTTATTAAATGTAATGTTTTTATTTATTGTATTAACATTATATTTACCTAAATTTATTTCATAGGTAATGTTTTGTGTGTATGCTCATTGTAACTTTTAAAAAAATATTACTCTTCACTTGTGGTCTTGTCTTATGAACTATTTTTTTATCCTTTCCCACTTCCATAGTCTTGCAATAATATATTCTATTTTGCAATTCCCATTGCTACCTTGCAGTGACTCCTTAACACTTGTTCTTTCCCATTACTAATACTGCATGTGCTTTTGACCTATCTATTTTCAATGTAAAGTAAATGTAGGTTGTCTATCTCAATTGATATATTTATAATGGGTCCTACTAGAAATTCCTTCCTTAGGTTCATGATAGTTGCATATCTTACTATGACCACGTCCTATGATGTGGTAGTCTCCCATTACTCTCATGGTCTTTGTGATAGTGATGGATTTGAATTGGCCTAGGTTTTTTCGTGACATCATGATGGTCATGTTCCTATAATTGCAAGTATGATACATCTTTAAGAACATGTTTCATAGAATATAATTTATGTAACATTAGGTATTATCTATGGTGGTAGTGGTGAATTTTATTCCTAATCCAATGTGGTTGTGGCAATTCATACACTTTGTAAAGCAATATTTTTATTGCAACAGAAGAGTTATATGTTGATAGCATTAGATTATTTTCCTATGGCGATCACCTTTTAGCTGAATATTTTTTCATGAAAGTATGGTGGTTGACGTGATTCTTGGTCTCTTATGTTGTAACCACAAATGTTGCATTGATTAGGTTTTGTTGGAATATAATGTTATTAGGCATCATACCTTTATAGAATTTATATATTGTTCTAATATAAGGTTATAAAACCTTATTCTTATTATAAGCTATTAGATTATTAATTATTTGCATATGGTTGTTTTGAATAGGTATGGAAGTACCATTTCAAGTATTTGGTCATCCCTCCTATATTTAACGAGCTTCTTTCTCATTGAGAAGATATGGAATATTGGTAGATTTGGTAGGATAAACAAACTTTTTCACTTTGCATAAGAGATTCATTGTTGGCCATGTGGAAGTGAGAAGTGGTATCCTTAAGTTTTTCTTATAATTTTATAGATAATTTTGTATTTTTTTATAATAGAATGATAATTTATGAAATTTTTTACCCATAAGGATTTTCCTCATATACATATTGTGTAATTTGATAAGTCTATACATCTTACAATTCTCATTTCATTTATTTTATATTTTATTGTAATTGTTAGTAACCTATTATCTTAATTTCTAGCATAGTACCATAGCAAGTTAAGTTATAACAATCATTTTTTAAAGTGTAAAGTTGATGAGATCCTTTGATTGTTTATTGCTTAATATTCTCATCTATACATCTAAATTAGTATTATCTAGAGCAACATTTGATTTGATTAATTGATGGAGGGAGTACATGAGAGAAATCGGTATTATTCATTATACACAATCTTAATTATTGTTTGTGAATTGAGTTTTGGGTACCAGCAAGTGGTATCAACGTTGTGTGATACAATTGTGAGGGAGCAATAGAAAATAGAAAATGTTAAATGAGGATAACTGAATTTTTATTTTATTTTTACACAATCTTTCAAGAATAATTGAATTTTTAGTATCAACTTCCAATAATAGATTAAAAATTAAAAGACAAATAAAAGCATTCACCAATCAAAACACAAAACATTTGTGATTTGGTGTGGAAAGATCCTATGAAAAGAATGCAATTTGTTTTCCACTTATCCAAAATCCGTAACAATCTACTCGGTCATTAAAACGAATCACTGGTGATAATCTATCTTCTAGTTAGATATGAACACAATTCATGATATGAGCGAGACTAAAATATTTATATAAAAGGGATAATAGGAGTTCTATAAAATCAAGATAGTATTATAAATGGTCGCCTGAATAAATTCAAAGCAGAAGAAGCATGTCAGATAAATGATTAGATCATAAAACAAGCACAATTTTGAAGTTCTAAAAATGTACCGAATCTATTCTACAAAACATCTTTAATTCGAGAGCCAATTCAAACTTCCTCAACATGTACAGAGCACAACTAAATTAAGGAAGATTAAAGAATCCAGAATTTCCAACGATAGTGCATAAAATTTCAGTACACCAAAATTATTGAATCAGTTATGTTCTTCCATCCTGCCTCTGTGTTTTGCATTGTTGTCTGTTATTTTTGCCAGACTGCTTGGTTTGATAGTCCTTGAGAGGACTCTCGGACATTGCACTACATCAATTTTGATGGCTAGGTTCATTGTCTTCAGATGAATTTCTTTCTCAAAATAGCATTTCCAAGCTTCCACTGTTTTGTCACTGAAGATTTCTATTATTGTACTTGCTTCTTACTTAGTTTTTTCTGCCAATTAATGTTCTCTCGAAACAAGTACTTGACAATATCGATACTGGATATTCATCACGTAGAGAAAGCATCCACATTTCTGAGTTCCTCCTAACAGTTAAAATTATTTCCAAAAAGAAAATATTTCAAAATATTGATTCTGGATAATTTTGTAGAGAAAGAAAATTGCATTAACATTATAGGCCACTCATCGTGGCCCTTCATCAGATGACTGATTCTCTACACAATTTAACTACTATAGATTGCAGAAGCTTGAAGCGTCTCTGGAAATATTTAGTCATGTTATAACAAAACTAGGGATTGTCCTACATTTACAAGTTCATCGTGTAAGTCTATGATGCCTAAGGATAAAATGGAGCTCCTTGTAGCAATGCTTGTTCTGTTTCACCCCGTGTAGACACATTTATAGAAAATTGGCTGCTTTGATATCATATTCTAAAGTTAAATTATTTGGTAAAGCCGAGACAAAGTGCTAGCAAAAGTGACTTTAGAATAGATTAATGAAGATAAAAAGAAGGGTCATAAACTTTTAGCAAAACAATAAATAGCAGCTTCAAGGTTTTTAAAAACCACTATGATTTAACAGAACTGCAACTTCCAATTGAATTTACAATAGGCCTTTAGGGCAATAAGATTGCATAGTACACAACTTTGAGAGGGAAGAAATCTGCCATAAATAGCACAATAGTATCTTTGAAGATTACAAAATATTAAGGATTCCACTTCAGAATTAACTGGGGCAATCTGTCAGACATCTCATCCTTGGTGTTTCCAGCTCAAGAAGCCTCATATAGAATCATTATCAACACCCCATTCCTGGCATCAAACTTATAAACTGTACCATCAGATAAGAAGATATCACACAGCAGCAGCTACTGCCACTGCCAATCCTGCTCCCAATATGCACTACTTCTTTGTAAAAGAAAGTGATCAGTTGAGCGTTGTCCTGCAAAAGAACCTTCAATTAAGTGGCCCAGGAAAATGTCCAATCCACATTAGAAAAACATCCAAAATTGGCTTTAAGCTCTGATGCTGATTTTAAATGGCTGAGACTCTTAAGAGAAACCCCAGAAGATTGAGTACGTGCAACTTCTCTTGGAAAAGGACTCTTTTCCAGGTAGCCAAGAATCATAGTGTGGCAAGCATAGAGCACATCTCAATAACTCTGCACGGATCAGTAATCTTTTCAATTGTTTTCTGACTTATAATTATTTGTAGACTTCAATGGCATTTGACCCAATGCTAAAGCATTTTCAAAAAAGGATTGCTAATTGTTGGGGTTAGGTGAGTGGTATATATCTGTACCTTGCCACTAAAAGATTTATATCAGATTTTTAACAAGTTAAAAGCACGCTTCAAGGTTTCAAGGGAGGGCCCTTGTTCCGAAGCAATGCTTTGTTATCCATGCAACTATTGTTCCCATATTCCAACTCCTTGAACACTGTCTTCTTAGTAACTTCATTGAAGTTATAAGTGCTCGATCTTCTGATTCATTTGGGAGTGCAGAAACCTGTGAGACAAAAAGCTCAAAATGGAACTGCATGTCAACACAAGCAAAGTCCTCTCAAAGAAAAAGATGCTAGACTTCAAGGGGAAATAAGACACCAACTGTTCCAAAAACTCAAATGAATTAGACATTGGACCATTGGGATCATGTAAGTATAGATCATTGGTGTGTTGTCAAGAAGCCTAATGGAGGAATTCATCATCACACTGGTGTAATAGTGATGTTTCTAGATAGTGACTTACTTCTTTGATGCTTGTGAAGGTTTGGGGATGGCCTAGGATGTTTTGAAATCTTCGTTGACAGATAAGACATCTTTCTAGGTTTGGTTTTTCTTATCATGAGCCTCATAAATACAGTTGTGTTGGAGGGGCAAAATCAATGTGAAGATGGAAGCAGAAGTTGAATATGATTGCATATTTGGATTCCTCTCAAAAAGTTGTGGAATTTCAAAAAAGAAGGCACCTTGTTTCAAGTTCATCTGCAAAAGTTATGGCTTCTGGAAAACTAGATTGGAGAGGGTTGTTAAGTAGTGAATTCATGTTCACCAGTGGATAACTCATCATGGGAAGTGGCGAACATGTCCATCGTTTCAGAAAAATCATTCAAAAGCGGCAAACTTTTTCACCAGTAGAGCAGTGAACTCATCTCTGTGCAGGAAGTGAGTTAGCAATTGGAATACCAAATGATTTCTCTTCAATTTTGATGACTAATCTTCTATTTTCCAACCTTTGGGAAGCTTAGGGAAGGTCTTAAACACCTTCTCTAAATCTTATAAGCGATTAGACACTTTGATAGAGGGTGTTAGAGCCATTGTTAAAGAAAAGCATGTGTATGCAAGTCCATGTGAGCAGGGGAGTGCTTGTTGAGGTGTTCAGAGCTCTTTCAAGCATTATTGGAGCTTGTTGTGACCAAGTGGGGTTCATTGTCACTTTCGTGCTTCTATTTGCTTAGTGGAAAGAAAATTATTTGCTCCTTAGACTAGACTTTTTGACCCGAAATGTGTTTACTCCAGGGTAATATGTGGTGTTCCAGATTTATGCATGTTTGCTTTGTTTAATTTCCACATTGTTAATGGATAATATCTTTGTCAAGGTGTTTTGCATAGGTTAAATTGTTGATTTATCCATTTATTAATTGGATTAGATGCAAGCTGATGTTCTTTTGAGATACTGGCATCAAGGAAATCCGTTGCTTAAGTGCGGAGTGTGGCATAGCCACTTTGCAGATCACCAGCATATAGAATATGCAAATGTGCTATTTACAACCTACACGTCACTCCTATGGGCAATCTACTTTGTCTCAACTCTCAAGCTTTTCAAAGCAGAACATTTGGCAGGTTCCAAAACAAACTAAGCCTACAAACAGTTGCACACCTTGGAGAAATATATGGATGGTTCCCAACATGTTTGATAGAAATTAGAAATAAAAAAAGACGTCTGAAGCAAGACTCGATGGAACTAAAAACCTAAAAGATGGTTCTTCCCTACTCGCTTTTGAAAAACTTCTCTTGTTTGAAAAGGAGTCTACATCAGAAGGAAATGGAGTTCCAACCGATTTTGGAAGAAATGAAAATCTAGAGTATATACTACAAAGCACGAATTGAGACTATGCTCTAGGAAAAGAAAGGAAAGGAAAGGAAGCAATAGTAGAACTGGTGAAAAGCAGTATATTCGAATATGAACAGGAAGCAAGAGCAGAACAGTCTTTACAAGATCAACCCCATCAATCTCACGAACACATCAAACAGGGAAACTTTAAACAGAACAATTTCAGAGGATCCGTTCATTCAGAAAATGATAGATTCTCATAGAAAAAGGAACAGAAGCCTATGGAAAATATTTCATAAAACGTTCCTTGACCCTTTTCCCATTCTTTGCCCCCATTCTATTCTTAGCT
>VDFB02181376.1:0-19658 GCA_007258455.2 Sequoia sempervirens | reverse complement strand
TGTATACCCTGATATTATGCTATTCTAAATGAGGAAAACAACTAAAACTATGAAAGACAAAATATCAAGGACACCTCAAGATTAGCCAAAAGAGAGTGACAAAATACTAAAGGAAGTGGATAACACAAGACAAACAGTTTTACCTTCCTTTGTAGTTGATACTCCTTTGATTGGCCCTTGCTTAAGATAGGATGTGTGCTCCTTGATGGCTCTATTGAAGATCTTTACTATGTGCTTAGATGCAAATGCAAGTGGATGTGATTGAAAATTGGATGAGTGCACAAAATGGCAGCATGTAGTTGCAAATTGACTAAGTGTTGTAAATGCTTATTGAGAGGGGGTATTTATAGAGGCCCTTGAATTCTCTAGAGAATTCAAGGGTCAAGATTGATCCAACAAGGTCAAGATGAAGGGCTATGGTGGGTTGAGAACCCACAAGCCCTCACATCTTGACATGTGGAGGGTGAAGTGGCCAAGGGAGGATGAGATGGAAATGAGTTGTAAAAAAAGGTACATGAGGTGGAAAAGGACATGCACCTTTGGGGATGTGGAGAGCCTGCAAGGGATTTCTTGTCCCCAAGTGGGAGTAGGGGACATTTGAGGAATTTTAGAATTCCTCAAAAATCTAAGCATAGAAAAAGGAAAGGTGGTTAGATAAATGTGGAATTAAAAAATTCACATTCCTAGGGATGATCTAGAGGATAAAAGGTGGGCTCCAAAAAGGTGGGACTTGGTCACATGTGGTGATTGTGACAAGTCCAAGGTTCTAGAAGCCTTGGGAGAAAGGAATGTGAATTAAAAATTCACATTTAAAGGAGAGGAATCTAGGGCAAATAAATGTGAATTAAAAATTCACATGGGAAAGGGGGTTAATAATCAAAAAGGAAAAATGGAAGAATTGACCAAAAAGTGGTGCTAAATTTAGCTAATGACTTTGATTAAGGTTGTGCAAATATTGGATTAGGCTAATTAACAGAAGATTAGAGGCAAGTGGCAAATGTAGGAGGATGTGACATTAATCTTTGATTAAGAGGATGCACATCATAACCTTGAATTAATTAAATTAATTCAGATTAGGGTGAGGTTATGGAGGATGTGACAAGGAGAGAGAAAGTGAGGAATTTTAAATTGATTTTTAAATCAAAAAGAGAAGGAATGACTAAATTAAATAAATTAGTGTATTTATTTAATTTAGAGAGGAATAAGGTAAAAGACAAAGTATCAATTATTAAATTAAATACTTTATCGGTATGAGACAAAGGGTGCGATATTAATTTAATAAATTAATATTACTATGATAGACGCAGAGACAATAAATTTAATCATATGGAAGTGATTAAATTTAGATGTCTACAGCTATTAATACTCTTTTTTTTCACCGAGTGTATTTGAGTAAGGTGTGATCAAGGCCAAGGAGATCGAAGGCCAAGAGTGTGATTGAGGAAAAGGAGGTTAGCTTCTCGATAGGGTAAAAGAGGAGGAGAAACTCTCGGTTATGCACACACCACTTACATCATGTAGCCGCATTAGGTCATGTTCGTTTTTACAATGTGATTGCGTGAAAATGATTAGCATAGCGAATTTGAAATATGGTTTAATTAAATCACGAAATAATATGGCTTATTCTATTTCATTATTTCTCATTATATATTTGAGCAACAAAAGGTTAAATCTGTTTTTGTTAAAAGAAATGTATTTAAAAATAAAAACAAATTAAATAAAAGAATAAACATAATATAAATCTGTTTTGCATAAATGAATTTTAAAAATTGCATAAAAGGGGATATAAATAATTCTGTTTTGGGATATATGGTTAATTTTTCCAAAAGAATGAAGAATGAACAGCCCGAGAGAGCATTGGGCTCTGGAAAAATTCTGTCTCAAAACCAACAATTCGCTGGGCATGTGGCAATCCTTGGAAACTGCTATCATCTGGAAATTTTATGCATGATCCTCGAAAAAGAGGAGGAGGCTTTAAGAAAGAGGAGAAGACTTTGATTGAATACATCGCAGAGCTCTGGAACAGAGGAAAAAGGGGGTACTGTTGAACATCTGCAAATAGAACCAAATTCTGCCAGGTTCTCTTCATTGCTATGCCTTCTTTTAACTTTATTTTAAAAACTGCAGTAAGGAATTGAATTATTCCCTGTTTTAGAGTACAAACAACTAAGAATTCCTTCCAATTTCGTTTTGAAGTCTGGGTAACAGCTTACTATTCTGTGTTGCAATTATAGAATACACATTCCTTCTTCAGAATTAGGGTTTTCGTTCTGTGGCAAGTCTGCATTTTTTTCTCAAGTGTAATTACATGTCTCCATATCTGTTTTGTTTAAAAATTCTGTCATCTAAATAAAAACCAAAATGTCTTGAGATAAATCCGAATGCAGTTTATACTGGGCGAATGTCTTTCTTTTTCTTGAGTTTTGAAATTGCTATGGGAATTATTTCCCCTGCCCTCCCCATGGGAAGGTCGTGGACTGTGGAGGCTCGCGCCCTCCACAGGCCGCGGCCTGTGGAGGGCACGAGCCCTCACAGCCCGCCCCCTCCCCATGGGAGGGGCAAGGGCTTTCCCTTGAGCCCTTTAGTCGCTCAATGCCAGTAAGGAAACCATGAAAAATACCCTGTTCTGTGTGCACGACCAGTGAATTCGTTGCACAGATTTGAAAACCAGAATTTCTTACTTCGAAATATACACAGCTGAACATGAATTTCTACACACACACACACACACACATATATATATATATGTATACAAATTGACTGCACATACATACATATATATATATATACCTATATATATATATACATATATAAATAGATACCCATGCATTTTGTGCCAAATACAAGTTGAAGCAGAAAACTCATATCCAGAAAATAGTATGAACTCTGTTGATTTTGTGCCAAATACAAATTGAAACAGGAAACTCTTTTCCAGAAAAGTAGTATGAATTCTGTTGAATATCTATACAAATATCTCTGAATTGTTAACCCTGAAGCAAGGACAGAAATGTCTTGAAAAGCCATGTAACAGAAAGTAGTATGAATTCTGTTATATAAATATCTTTGCATTGTTAAATCTGAAGCAAGGACAGAATTGTCTTGAAAAGCCATGTATCAGAAAGTAGAATGAATTTTGTTGAATATATACAAATATCTCTGAATTGTTAAACCTGAAACAAGAACATAAATGTTTTGAGACACCATGTAAACTGGAAAGTACCTTGAATATGTTAAAAGGAATACAACATGAAATGTGAATGAAAGATTATCTTTCAAACCTCAGAATTTCTGAATAAATTGCATTGTATCAGTATATTATTTTTACTCTGTAACCTGTATTGAAATAGGGAATTAAAACTGTCAGTCAGCTTGAGCTTGGTAAGAATAGAAATGCATATTGAAAACAGAAAACACTGTTCTTACTATCAATTAGTGCACTGAAAATTATCAAGATATATATATATGTTCTTCTTTAGAACAGAGTCTTTATCCAAATCAAAAGGGGACACTTACCAAAGAATAAATGACATCTTACAACTGAATTACAAAGAATGTTCTGAAATTTCACTTCTTTTAGAATTGATTGAATGATGGAAGCCTGTATGAAAATATATAAAGTTTCTGTTAAGTATTTATTTTTACTTCACTATGGTAACTTCCGGGACAGGGTGCCGAAGGTGGGCAAACAGAGACGGTAGTATTACCTTTTCTAATTCTACCATTTACTTGTATTATTTTGCTTGGCCAAGCACTGTACCATTGAAATAGATGGATTGTTTATTTTAAAAGCCTAGAAATTTATTTGAGTCTCTGCCACCTCCTGTTCCAAGAAATGTGTTTATTTCATGTTAGAAATGCATATAGGCATCAGGCACGCACCGAGAGTGCCCTCCTGTTTTACCGTTTCGGGTTGCTAGGCTCCTTTATGCAAGGCCGGGGATTCCTTCGAGTTAGGAAGGGACCCGGGGAAGTCATGGACTTCGTGGTTGGGCGAAAAAGGCGCCTGAATCACATTCTTGGCCCCAGCTCGCAAGAAGACCAAGGTGTCACGGCGGTTGGTGGTTCCAAGATTATTTGCTATTGATGTATTTATGTATCATTCAGACTTGGCTTGTGAAGCCCATTGTATATGTATATGCATTTTGACATTCTTGATGAAACTTGAAATGAAAGTATGTTTTGAAAGTATTTAATGTAACATTGATTTCGAGAGGTTAAAGTTTTATAACTTAGCATAGAAAAGATGTTCTATTAGAAGGATTGATTCCTCCAAGTGAAGTTGAATATATGTATATGAGAAAGTCATTGAAATACTTATGTTTTGATACATTACATTGATGGTATTATTTTATGAAATGCAATTTAAATTCTCTTTATTTCATTTGGAAGTGTTATGAGAAATGTTGACTTTTTGGAAACCTATTTATAATGGTTTGAATAAATTTAGATTACTCTTAATTTCTCTTTAATGCTGCGTTAAATGGTTTGATAAACACTCTTAATTTTCCGAGCGCTACAAGAGCACTCCAATGTAATGCTACTACTCGTAGTGGCAAGGTCACCATAGCTGGTCCACCTCCTGCTAGACAAGCCAAAATCACCATACTGGGCCCATCTGCTAAATAGTCAAAACTTGTCCCAACCACAAAACATGGCAACCCAAAAGTCAGTTCAACCTTATTGACCCAGCTAGGCAAAACCCCTGCACAAATCTCTATACTTGAGCTGCTTCGTATCTCTCCTATACACAAAGAGATCCTAGATAAAACCCTGCTAGAGTCGTCGGTCCCCAAGGACATTGATGTTAGTCAATTTGAGACCATGGTGGGATACCTCACTACGCCTCACCACGTCACCTTCTCGGATCAGGACTACTCATCACCTAAAACCAACCATAATGATGCATTGCACATAGAAACTTTTATCCACAAGCACAAAGTCAGACAGGTTTTAGTAGATGGCGGAGCATGATTGAATATATGCTCTCTCAAACTGGTTATGGCTCTAGGGTTCTTTGATGCATGCGTAGACCCGACAAAGAGTATAGTGATCAAAGCATATGACAACGAAGAATGCTCTTCACGGGGTGTTATCTCTCTCCCTATCAGAGTGGGACCGGTCATTGTGGACACAACTTGCCAGGTCCTGGATTTGGAATTACCATATAACATCTTGCTCGACCGTCCATGGATTCATGCCTTAAAATCCGTTCCATCCACATATCACCAATGCCTAAAGTTTCCATTTGACGGCATGGAAGTAACCATATACGGAGACCCCGACCCTTTCCAATATTGTATCAACCTAAGGGGTATTTCTGAAAACTGAGTGCCTATTAACTGAGAAGCACCTGGCTCCTTGTCTTCCAAGTACATTGACCCATCCACCCTCACACCATCTTCCATGTCAGCTCCATCCACATCTTCCGCCACACCACCACCTACCGCAAACCCTAAGGCTGAATCCACTATCAAAATCCAGGACCTCGGCTGCGGAGAATTCAAACTGCACACAACATATAGCATAACAACAATGCCCAAGTCTCCAAAGGTCTATGGTTAGCCATGTTTTAGAATGGAACCTCAGGAAATTTTTAAAGTTCCACCAAAAACAGTTTTCATCAAATGGGGAGACATGAGTAATGAAGACCTTGCTGATATCATAGGATGGATCTATAAGGATACCATCACACTACCCCCATTAGCAGTTCAAAAATATGGCAAGGGTTATGACATAATGAAGGCTAAAGGATACGATGGTACTAGTGGCCTAGGAAGAAATAAAATAGGCCGAAGAGAGCCCATAGAACCTTTCCAAATTCCAAAGTATCTTGGATTAGGGTTTGGATCGCTCGACAATGATGATTGACGTACCATTGGACTTTCGAGTGAGCGGGTACATGCTTCAAAAAGTGTCGAGACCACTAAGGAAACCCTCACCAAAACTAACTCCCAAGAGTGGGAATTTGGCTCAGAACGATCCCTAAGTGACTGTTGCCTTGATGACTTGTTTGTCGAACCAGGGGAATTGACCTCTGAACATAAATTTTGGCAAACATTTAAAATTGAACAGGCACCAAATAGTCAAAGTCCCATTACCACTCCCCATGACATAAAGACCCACCATCTGAAGTATCAGACAACACTGACAATCAAGACTCTAAGGCCTTCACCCCTTATTTTGATAATGAATATGACACAAGTGAAGGGGAATATTGGATAGAGTCCGATGTAGAGTTGGATGATGATAATCTCATCTACAACATCACTGAATCAGTCTACATGCTTTCTGCATCCTCAACTCAATTTACCAGCATTGACGATGGCATTTCCTTAATTTACCCTGAGCTAGTCGATTGGGACCAACAAGGCCCGCCAGTTTTGGACACATTCCAGAATGATGAGGCAATTGCAAAATTTATGGGATTACGTGAAGGCATACCCAGTGGGGACCACAAGTCAAGATTCACCATTGATTTAGACTGCACGACATACTTCGGTGAGACTGCTCCGTCCTCTAGTTGCAAAAGTAAAAATAAAAATAAAATAAAAAATGAAACATCTCTAGGTGAAAACCGAAAGGCACCTTTTGACGATAAAATAGTAAAAACAAAGGACGTATCTGTGGGTGAAAACCTCTCTGAGGTGCCCAAAGATGGAGGACTGGACTTTCTCCCTGTGCAATAGGAGAGATCAACTATGCTTATTGAAGACACAATAGAGGATAACATATCAACTGCAGAAGATCCCAAAATGGTCCTCTTTGCTGCATCATTGACTGAAGAAGAAAGACCAGAATTTCATAAATTATTTGCAGAAAGAAAAATCAATTTTGCATGGTCTTATGCTGACATGCCAGGATTGGATCCAGAACTGGTTCTAGACCATCTGCCACTACTACCTAATGCTAAACTAGTCAAGCAGAAGTTACACAAAATGCACCCTCAAGTTGCTCTACTGGTCAAAGTTGAGTTAAAGAAATTGCTAAATGCCGGATTCATACGGTCTATTGACTATGCTGAATGGATTTCTAACTTGGTGCCAGTAACAAAGCCAAATGGGTTGATCTGTGTCTGTATAGATTTTCGGGACCTAAATAAAGCATGCCCAAAGGATGACTTTCCTTTGCCAAACATTGACATCATAGTTGATCTTACAGTAGGATATGAGATGCTATCCCTCATGGATGGATTCTCTGGCTATAATCAGATCCACATTGCTACTGAAGACTAGCACAAAACAACATTTATTTTCCCATGGGGTACATATTGTTGGAACGTCATGCCATTTGGTCTCAAAAATGCAGGATCCACATATCAAAGAGCAATGACCACAATCTTCCATGACATGATGCACAAAATAATGGAGGATTATGTAGATGACCTATTGGCCAAATCAGTAACCAAGAAAGATCATTTGAAGTGCTAGACACAATTTTCAAGAGACTGGAAGAGGACAAAGTTCAGCTAAATCCTAAGAAGTGTGTCTTCGGGGTCACATCGGGTAAACTCTTGGGATACATAGTTTCCCGAAGAGGCATTGAGGTTGATCTAGCTAAGGTAAAAGCCATTATAGACATGCCTCCACCCAAAGGAATAAGTGAACTCAAAACTCTACAAGGCAGAGTACAATCTATTCGACGTTTCATAGCCCAATTGGCAGACAAGTGTCACCCCTTTCAATATCTGTTGCGCAAAGGTATCCCCTTTGTGTGGACAGATAAGTGCCAGGATGCCTTTCAGAAAATCAAAGATTACCTACTGTCCACGCCAGTCCTCATGCCTCCCATTCATGGAAAGCCATTGATCCTATACATCTCGACAACTAGTTCAGCACTGGGGGCATTACTAGCACAAAACGACCAAGAAGAAAAAGAAAGAGCTATATATTACATCAGTAAGACATTGGTCGGGTATGAACTAAACTACACACCAATTGAGCGAGCTTGCCTAGCCATGGTCTTTGCAACACAAAAGTTAAGACATTACATGTTGAGTCATTAGACACAATTAATAGCAAAGATTGACCCACTCAAATATTTGCTAAGTCGGGCAACATTAATAGGACGTCTGGCAAAATGGGTCATGATTCTGAGCGAATATGACATTCAATATGTTGAAAGAAAGGCTATAAAAGGACAAGCCATCACAGACCAACTGGCAGACACACCTTTGCAGAGTGATCACGCGTTAGTGGCGGATTTTCCATATGAGTCGATATTCCATACGGAACCTAAGGCACCTTGGCGACTCTACTTCGATGGATCACACACAAATCATGGCCCGGGGGCAGGAATTCTGTTCATCTCCTCACAAGGAGACTCCATTCCTAAGTCTTTTCGTATCGCCTTCCCATGCACAAACAATGTGGCAAAATATGAGGCATTAGTTATAGGACTAAGAATGGCAATAAAATGGAAGATTAGAGCACTACATGTCTACGAGGATTCTCAGCTTGTCATCAACCAGGTTAATGATGACTATGACACAAAGGATGAGAAGTTGATGCCTTACAAATGCAAGGTTGACAGTTTCCACACATACTTTCATATGGTAACTTTTGAACAAGTTTCAAGAGCACAGAATAAAGCGGCAAATGCTATGGCTACAATAAGCTCTCTCCTTGACATACCAAGCAATTTGCCCCAGTTGGAATGTCTAATAGAGCAATTATTGGTCCCTGCCTATGATATTTCAGAGTTAGAGATGGTTTGAAAACTTGTTGGTCCCGACTCTCCTTGGTATCAGGATATTTATGACTACCTTAAGTCCCAAACCCTTCCACCAAACCTATCCAATAACCAAAGGAAGTCCTTCATCTGAAAATCTGCAAGATATGCCATCGTTAGTGACACCCTTTACCACCGTAGCTTTGACAATACCCTCCTTAGATGTCTCGACACTAACGAAGCACGTACAACCTTACGCGAAGTGCACGACGGTATATGCAGGTCTCATTCAAGTGGTCCTACCCTGGCCAAGAAAGTAACGAGACTTGGGTATTATTGGCCGACCATTGAAAATGATGCATTATAATATGTTAGGACTTGTCGCAAATGTCGGATTCACAGTGATTTGATCCATGCTCTAGCATAGGAACTTCGGCCGATCACTTCTCCTTGGCCCTTCGCTCAATGGGGACTCGACCTCGTGGGTAAGATTCATCCGACCTCGTCCAATGGCCACAAATTTATCATCACCGCCATTGAGTATTTTACGAAGTGGATCAAAGCCATCCCTTTGACATACATAACCGGCAAGCAAATATCCAAGTTCATTCTTAACTACATCATTTGCTGGTATGGCCTTCCGCAATCCATCATCACTAACAACGGACGTCTATTTAAAAACCAAGACGTACGTGAGTTATGTGAGCGATTTCACATCCAACACCATTTTTCATCTCCATACTACCCACAAGGAAACAGTCAAGCTGATGTGTCAAATAAACCATTGTCAAAATCCACAAAAGGTATCGATGACACTAGCCGGGTGACTAGCATATACAACTCAACCCTACTCTGTGGGCTTACCGCACTAGCATTCGTATGCCTACAGAAGCCACTCCATTTTCCCTAGTCTTTGGCGTTGAGGCCATCTTGCCCATTGAGGTTGAAATTCCTTCGTCTGAGGTCTCCTGAGAAGGGTTCGCGATGAAGAGTATAGTGATCATGCTTGCATGAGCTGGAAATGCTGGAAGAAAGAAGGAAAAATTCACTGAACCATCTCCAAGCATATCAGAACCATCTTTTTCACAGTTACAATAAGAAGGTTATGGTCAGAAAGTTTGACATTGGCGACCTAGTTCTCATGCGAGAACTACAAGAACCAAAGGCAGCCAGAGGAAAGCTAGGGAAAATTTGAACAAATTGGTTTAGGTCCCTACATTATCATATATACTTTTGAAGTTACGAGAAGCCTATTAGTGGCAACTCCGGATGGAGAATAATTGATAAGAGCCATCAACGGTTTACACCTCAAGGTTCTCATAGCATCAGGGGATTGGTGAAAGCGGTAAAATACAAAAATTGAAAATGAAGTTAAAAATCGTTGCCTTGATGAAAACCTATGGAAATAGGCATCTTGGTGACACCAAAAAATCAAAAATTCAAGAAAAGAGTAAAAGAGAATTTTTTTTTTGTCCAATAGTGAAAACCTAGCAAATAAGCACTTTGGATAGGTACCATGTGAGAACCTGGAAAACAGGCGCCATGCATAATCAATCATTGCTCTGCCATCTATTGTCACTTTGTCTGCCTTGGCCTAGGATGAAAGGTATTTCCACCATTATCATGCATATCGCCACCATACCACCCTACATGTCATGGTTAATAAACTATTGACATCAAGTCTGAATGGTACGTCATCACGGTACACTAGAAGCATACGCTGCATATCGCTAAAATGGTAAGTCTTGGACTGGCTGGGGGAAAAATGTTTATCATGTAAATGCAGTGGATGTCACACATGATCTCGACAATTGGCAAAAATTCCTGAAAAAAGACAAAAAACATTGGCAAAAAGTCCTAAAAAAAGACAAAAACATCATAAAAAGTCTTGAAAAAAAAAAACAAAAGCATCATAAAATGTCCTGAAAAAAGACAAACATTAGCAAAAGTCATGAAAAAAGACAAAAACATTAGCAAAAGTCATGAAAAAAGACAAAAACATCATAAAATGTCTTGAAAAAAGATAAAAATATCATAAAAAGTCTTGAAGAAAGACCTAAAAATCATAAAACGTTCTAAAGAAAACCACAAACAAAACATCAGACTCCTCGAAGAACGCAAACACAGCGTCATCTCTTGTCAAATTCAGTCATGTCAATCAGTCTTTGTCATTTGTCGAACTATGTTGTCTCTGCGCATTTGCTACGTAGGCAAGACTCACATTTGAGTCCCCGAGACATTAGGTCAGTCCTTTTAGGTTTGTCAAAATAAAATCATGACGCAATCTTTGGTCACCAAGACAAAGTCATTGGTCATGTCGAACTACGAGGTCTCTGAGTGTATGACATAGGCAAGGCCATCTTTCGATGAGCCCCTGAGGCCACACTAGGTCAGTCCATTAGGGTTGATGACACTACACTGACACACACGTCAAAACATATTCAAGACAAAGCGAATCACTCCCAAATGGGTAAACTCCTAAAGCAGATCAAGGTAATCAATTATGTCAAATCTCATCAACAGGTCAATCATATCATCACGACAATATCAGCATATAGTCAAACACAAGTCAAACTTGGTCAAATCAAGTCAAATCATCATAACCTGTCCAATTGTCAACTTTAGGTTAACCTTCAGATGTGTCCTTCTGAAGGATAACCTCGGTCATTCATGCCTTAGGATGTGTCCTTCCTAGGCATCATCACTGTCTTTCGACATTTTGAGGGATCCTCTTGCCATCTAAGGATCATTCCTTTTGACATCAATTTTTTTTTCTTCAGATGTGTCCTTTTGAAGAAACAAATGGGTCATTTATGCCTTAGGATGTGCCCTTCCTAGGCATTGTCATCATCACTGTCACATGATATTTACGAATCAATTCTCTTGCCATTAACGTTATTCAGGATGCTTCCTTCCTGAATTTGGCAATTTTGGACATTTGTCGTATGAGCATCATCAAATCTCATCATCATTAAACCTGACATCTTGACATTGGAACAATGGATATCCAGATGCACTTGGCAAACACTTGACAATTGTCTTTTGGTTTTTTATTATGTTATTAGTTTTTCAGTGAGATCCCACTAAACAGGATTTACAGAAGCAGCGACGTATCATGATGATTGACACGCATGGCTACTAGTTTCTCAGCGAGGTCCTAATTTTGGGATTTAGAAAAACAACGACATATCATGGTAAGGGCTCTATTTTTGTATTTCGACAATCATGTCGCTAGTTTCTCAAGGATGTCCTGGAAACAGGATTTAGAGAAGCAACGACGTTTCATGATTTGTCCTTGTCTTTTCTGCTTGTGGTTGATTATGACAAAAAGACTGGGGCAATCACGCTCTTAGTATGAGTCATGATCATCCTTGTCTACGACTGCTTGTCTTACGTGATGGTATGACCTTGCACACTCTGATCTATGTCATATGATGGTGTTTGTTGGCCATTACAATAGTCTGCCCAATGATGATTAAGAGCAATAAATATTAAAGTCCTATGGTAAAGCTTTGAAGGATTTGGTCTAGGAATTAACATGCATTTTCTTCGGTCTGGTCATCTCCTTGTCTTCAGTTTGGTCATCTTCTCTTCTTCCGTCTGGTCATCTTCTCTTGTCCATCTCACGATGATATCCTGTGACATCCAAAAACATAAGTGCATTCATGATCATATAAACATTGCATTACGCCCATACATACATCATCCATAGCATTAAATCATTTACATAATCACAAACATTGCATTAACATTATCATCAACGTGACATCCATTTACAAAACACATTATGCACATTATCATCATCATCTCATATAAATAAGCATTGCATCATCATAGCATCGAAATCATAAATAATCATCATAAGACATACATGATACATCATAAATCATACATCATAAATCACATATATCATAATGCATTAAATCAAGGAACATCACATAACACACATGTAGGCCACATCAGAACTACATCATCATATAATATGATCTCAAAAATGTACAATTTCATAGGATAAAGTCAGGGGATATCCCAAAAATAAAGCTCACAGGCTCAATAATATATATACATAGTGTGTCATAATAACAAAAATGCCCCTAGAGTAGACTCTCATCATCCCCTTGTGGTGAAGAATGTGGCGGCTGCAACTCTAAAACTGGCAATGAGAAGATAGGCGGACCTGTGGCAACCTCTGCCTGTGCCACTAATGGAACTGAGAAGGAAGGCGTCATCTCTACAGTAATAGACACCTGTGATGTCACTGTAGCCTGACTCTGAGAAGTAGATGGATCAACCACTGGCGACTGTCCCTATACCGACCTCTGCACTGAACCAGTTGACTCATGACTGTGGCTCGGGGTGTGTCGGCGTGAGTGATGTGACCTATGCATTGATGTGTGCCTTGTTGAGGTAGATCCTCTGACACTGGCACTGCCTGATCTGTGGCCACTGTCTGTCCTCGACTATGACCGAGACAAAGTAGGATCTCGTCGCTCCGGTGGCACTGCCTGCTCGTACAGTGTCCTGTACTACCCCAATATCGTGTTCACCCTGGCCAACTTGCGAGCCATGTCCCCTACGGGCCCTATGCATAACGCTGCAAACTATGTGCACCACTGAGCCGAGTCCCACTGGCAGATCACTGTCTGATCCCGCTCTACCCGGGCTACCTCTAACTCTGACTGTAATGATCTGACCTGGGCCATGTCATCCAGTCTCTGCTGTAGGTCGGCCACCCTTTGATCTGTCATGGCATCCTGGGGCAATCCTGAGGAGGACGGTATCTCCTCCTCTCCCTCCACCATCCGCCATTTGAGGAGTCTCTCGGCCTCATCCATGGCATCATCCTGATCATCGTCATCGTCGCCCACATCCTCTGCCATAGCCGCATCCTCCTCCTGCCTCTCCACCTCCACAGCCACATCCTCCTCCTGCCTCTCCACCTCCAGCTCCACGTCCTCATCCTCTCCACCTCCATCCATCCTCCACCCCACCATCCCTCTGTCCTTCCTCTCTCCCCCTCCTCCCTCCATCCATCACATGTTCCCTCCGGTTTGTCTCTGCCATCCATCGCCTCCGGCGTCTCCACCATCATCCCCACCCCGCCTCCGTCTCTGCCTCCATCTCCACCCCAGCCTCCGTCTCCACCTCGGCTCCATCCTTGCCTCTGTCCCTCCTCGTCTCTCCCCGGCCTCGTCTCTGCGCCTACCACCTCACCTGGCCCTCAACACCGAGTATAATTGATCGTCTGTCCACCGGTGCTATCCCATCCGGATCTATCAATGGCAAGTCTGCGTGCCTGCCACCATAGGTCATGTCGGCTGTCATCCTGGGATTGGCTGCTCCACCCCTCCATCCCCATGCCTGGGCTCCTAGCCCATCAATCTGCTCTCTGCAAGGCCACTAGAATGGTTGGTCCCCAAGCATACTCTCTGGAAGACCGAGCATACTCAGCTGTCCCTGCAGGTACACCCTGCTGCTCTCTGAACTGCCTCAGGACACGCTGTGGTAAATACATCTCAATGATCAATGAAGTTTGCACCGTCCTCCAATCAAATATCGTACTGCCTGCATAGACTCAAATGATCTACCTCATCATCCCACTGTCTGCAGTCTTGATACGACCTCTAGATAAAGACACCATCGTGTCAATCTAATGCCACACCAACCTATCTCACCCATCCGGGTCTGCTGTAAGGCACCGACGTAGTAGTAAGCATAGGGCATACAATCGGCCAACTGTGGTCTGTCAATCGGTGGACGAAATATCGATATGTGCTCCCAGGCCCATATCATCATCAACGTAGTCCCACACGAGATACTCTCTCCTCTCCTATAGGAAATATCATGCAGCTGATGGTAGAGTGTCCCCAGTAAACAAGGACCCCAAGCATACACTGTCCTATCATGTCTCATGCCAACCAGGACGTCTCCCCAACCAATAGGAAATCTGTGCCCCCGATGATTAGGAATCAAGATCCCCCCAATCAAAGTCGCAAGGAATGCATCAAAGTGACTATAGTGATCCGCCATGAACTCCCATCTAATCTCATACGGATGCGGATGCGCCCCTAATCACCGGTAGTCGCTCGGAAGATGCCTTTCGCCATGCGGTCGTGGAATGATCTCCCCTGGTGGCCTTTCGCGAGGAATCCGTTGATGTCCTCGAGTAATGGTAGCCTCACACCTATCGGTAGGTGCGAACAAGTCTCGTGCCAATGCTTGCAGTAGCGGTCGGTAATTCCCTGTTACGGCGAATGGTGGGCATGTAGGCAATGTAGAACAACCCTAGTCGCATCAATCGATGCTGCTCCCGCGGGCTCAACTCGTCGACAAACCGAAATGTGGTTGGTCTGCTCTCTCGCATGTAGATAGGGGAAAGTTGCCTTTGCAAAAAGATGAACAATATATCAGTACTTTCTAAACAACTGTCAGCATCATCAAAAGCATTAAGGGTTTCACAAGTATCACAATTGGTCTCAGTAAAAGGAAAAAATCAAATGCGTCACGTTATAGCAGTTGCATTGCAAATATTTGAATGCATCTCTAAAATCCTCAAATTTGTTGCAACATGACAGTTGCATCTCTTGGTTGCCCAAATGTGTCGCATTATGGCAATTGTGTCATGAATTTTGGTAATCGCGACACAAGAAGGTGAATGCGTCGCTCAAATGTGCAATTGTGGCACAAAATGACAATTGCGGCATTCCAACCCCCATATGCGACTCGGTTAGGTGAATGCATCGCAGTTTTTATCAAATGCATCGCAACGCCTCACCCACCCTACGATTAACTAGTCATTCGCGTTGCGACGCATCATATGCGTCGAACGCGCAAACGATTGCAACTTACGCGAATGCAGTTGCGTCGCGGCGCAGTTGTTGTTTGCCCTAGAAACCTAAAATTGGCACGCAAAACAAAAAAATTACAAAGCGGGACAAGGGTACATACCCTGGCTCTGAGCCCTCTGACTGTCTAAATGTCTGTATGATCTCGCCGTGATGCTCTGTCACTGGAATCACCATCCGCTCCTTTTCGCTCTGGGCTCTCGAAGTTTGCAAAGTAAATAGTAGAAATGAATTGACTTTTACCCCTTTGTCAACCTATTTATAAAGTCAAAATGACATTTCTCAAACAAGGTTAATACTGGAAGGTCATTTGACCAAGTTTGACCACTTTGTTGGATACCTTAAGCATGTTAGAATTCAAAACCGACTGCGCCATTATTTTTCTAGGCACCAAGTTGACTTATCGGGACCCTTTTCAAAATTTTCTGTTGTCGGCTCAAAATTGGAAAAATTTCCTGAGGGGGCATTGATACTCCATACCGTTACCAGGGCATGACTTTAACTTATTTTCTTTGTCACAATGCGACATGCTACATTATGACAAAGAGGGGCAAAATGTAGACACCTAAAAATGACCTAGGCCTACAAGCTTCATTTTACCACTTTCGTTCTAGCATAATTAAGACATTTAATTATGTCCTTGATCCCACATTAGAGCTATTGATTAAATGAATTCATAATTATTTAATTAATTCATGTCGCTTTATGCTTCATGATTATTAAATAAATAAATTTTATTTATTTATTAAATAAATCAATTGTCTAAGTCTTCCCTTAATTAAATAAATTTCTTAATTTATTTA
The DNA here is from genome assembly GCA_007258455.2 of Sequoia sempervirens. Classification (NCBI taxonomy): domain Eukaryota; kingdom Viridiplantae; phylum Streptophyta; class Pinopsida; order Cupressales; family Cupressaceae; genus Sequoia; species Sequoia sempervirens. Next base: position 3,343 of record VDFB02181376.1, on the reverse strand, counting down.
ATTACCTTTTTTTCACTTTATGTTTCTTGATTATTAAATAAATAAGTTTTTATTTATTTGCTTAATATGTCACTAATTGTCATAATTAAATGAATTAAATAATTTATTTAATTATTGGTCTTATTTGCTAAAATTAAATAATTAAATTTAATTATTTAATTGCCAAATTGAATATTCTTCTCATTTTAAATAAATTTAATTATTTAAAATGTCAAACTCATTCTTAACTACAAGCTCATTTTGGTAAATAATTTGAAAACTGATTATTTACTATTTCTCAGAAGTTCACATTTGGAATTAATTTAATTCCAAATCGGTAACTTTCCTCTGAGAGTCAACTAATCTGGCAGGTTCTTGATCTTTTCGAATTTGATCTTCGGTCCACTCTTTATCTTATTCATTTTCGAAAATCTTTATTTTCGAATTAATTTCCTCGTTTATTCTCCACCGTTGATTCAATTTTCTTTGATGACATTTTGACCGCTCGATTAATGATTTTTCCCTAACCCTAATTAGGGATTCTGGGATTTAATTTGGGCCTCTCATTTTAAGTCTTAGTCGGAAGTCAATCTCATCCGTCCATTCAAAATGATATTTTCTATAAAATGCCATTTTCCTCTCACTTTCCGAGGACACCTTACACACTACACACACACACATTATAGGCGCATTGCATACTTATTCACTTGCACACTTAGGCTTTTCATTGCAACTATTTGTCTTTATTTAATCAAATCTTAGTATGTTTAGGCATTGGCAATCATAGTCATTTAGTCATAGGCATTAGACATCTATGCAAATCCTTCAAAGCTTGTTGTAGGACATAGGCATATATTTGCAGATTGCTCGCACGAAAGATCTGAGGGTAAAGCATTATCCAACAAGTAAGAAGGTGTTACGAAGGTGAGTCATGGAGGCTTCAACAATTATCAGGTATACTTATTCTTTTACATTTCGCTTCCTTTGCACTTTGTAATCACTTTGGGTTTTTGTCTTTTGTATTGATTTAACACTCTTGAATCCAAACTTGAAAAATTACCCTTAGTTACAAATTTTAAATGTTGAAAATAAAGCTTTACATTTTATTTAATTAATTAATTAGTTTATTTGGTTAAGTAATTTAATCATTGAGGTTAAAATTATTTAATTAAATAAATAAATTAATTAATTAAATTAAAGTTACTTTAATTGTGAGAATAGATTAAATTTAAATTAATTGTTTTGTGGGAAATGGAATTTTAATTATGAAATAAATAAATAAATAAATAAAGAAAAGGAAATTGGATTTTGAATTTTGAATTCTTTAATTCTTTAATATGCATTGGATTCTTGATAAGGAAGAAAGAAAGATTTGCCATAAGGTTGTTAGAAGATATTTTCTTCTTGAAATGTGTGTTAGTTAAATTAATTGTTTTTTTCTTGTTGAGGATTCTCTCGGAAGATATTATGTGATTTGGGGAAAACAAAAAATCACTTCACGGGAAATGAAAAAAATAGAGTTCTGCTAAATTTTTTGGGAATTGTGTTTATTTGTGATTTCCTTTGGGTTTTGCTGAATGCTTCTGGAAAAAGTTTTGGAATTGCTTTTGGATAGAAATTTGTATTCTTCTGTTAAGTGGTGATTTGTAAAGGCTTTGAAAGATTGCACGCAATAGACAAACAAAGCTTTTCTTCTACAACCAAGTTCATCAAACTACAAGAATACAGGTATTCCTCTATTTAATTTAATTTGTTTTCTTTTGAAAAGATTGCCTGTGTAAGAATTAGTTTTGTGTAAGTTTTGTAAAATTGTGAATTTAAAAGAATGCTTGAGGAAATAACTGTGGTTGTGATTCCTGTATTTCTTCTCAGTGAATTTTGTGAAAAATTATTCTTTAGAAATTTGTTATTTCTCTGTTATCTTTCAAAATAAGATTTTATAGTGAAATCCGAGGGCAACACAAAGGATTTGTTAAATTATAGGAAATACAAAAGAATCCTTGGGAAGAACTCACAGGAAAAGAATTAGAGAATTTGAATTGGAAACCCTTTGTTGTTGAATTGAAATCTCTGATAAAATTGTGTAAATGGATAAGTTTCTCAGTTTCCTGTTTAAAAAAAAAATTCTATGGTAGGGAATTTGCTCCTATCTTGATAATCTTCTGGGTTTATTATATATATATATATAAATATATGTAGACAAATCTGGTTTAAGCATGACTTCCATATTCTTCATAATTCTTATTCTTCATAGTCATGATTAAATAATGTCAATTATTTAATTATTCTCTATAGTCTTCATTTTCTTCTATTAATTAAATAATCTTAATTATTTAATTAATTCTGACCCTCTTTAGTCTATGAGTTAATTAAATGGCGGCTTTTATTTAATTATGTTACTAATTAACCTTATCCTTCTTGTCCGAATTAAATAGAATTTTTATTTGAATTTGCTCTTTATCATGTAACTATAATTAAAATAAATTCTTTTATTTGTTGAATTATTCATTTCAAATCCATTCATCCTTAATTAAATAAATATTATTTATTTAATTATTCTTCAAATATGGGTAAGTGCACCGAGATGGTGCAAGCACTTTTTGTGTAAACAAGAAAATGGCCATACTTGTGAGCTGGCGTTATGTCTTTAAAGCAAAAAAGTCAATCGAAATATCATTTGTCATTTGGTTTTTACTGGTTTTCATCTCCGCCCGCGGCCAAAAACCCTGCATTACACACTCGCGTTGTTGGGGAGGTGATTTCTTCACATTTCATCAACTTCAGTTGGATTTTCTTCACAAATATGGCGACACGACGATGAAGAGATGCAAGAGGTAAGTTTTATTTGGTATTTGTTATGAATTTTTTTGTTTTAAATTGATTTTGTTTGTTTTAGTTTAGAAATGAATGATTTTTTTTTAATTTGTAGGAAATCCTCAACAAGAGGAGGAAAATCCTCAACCAAATTAGCCTCAACAAAATCAACCTCAACAAAATTAGCCTCAACAACAAAATCAACCTCCCCCACCATTCTCTCAATACCCTCCTGGCACTCAAGAAAATTTGAGGAGTGAAATTGAAAACAATAGAAAAGAAGTTGAGGATCTTATTAGTAGGTTGAGTGATCAAAATTCTTCAATACGGAGAAAGAATACATCTAGAGATTCATTGAAGGATTTGTTAAAAATGTAGATGCAATTACCCAACAAATATCTGGATGGAAAAATAGGAGGGAAACATCGAGGGCATATTATGCAGACAAATTATCATATAAACAAGTAAAAGATTTAAAGATTACTAAAGGCGATTTGTGCTCTCTATTCACTAACCCTAAAACAAATCAAAATCTCACCCTCAATGCAAA
>VDFB02181375.1:0-15427 GCA_007258455.2 Sequoia sempervirens | reverse complement strand
TGTTTTCGAGACACCATGTAAACTGGAAAACATCTTGATTACTTTAAAGCAGTACAATCCTGAGTAAAGGAATACAACATAAAAATCTGAATGAAAGATTATCTTTCAAACCTCAGAATTTCTGAATAAATTGCACTGTATCAGTATATTATTATAACTCTGTAACCTGTATTGAAATTGGGAATTAAACTGTCAGTCAGTTTGAGCTTGGAAAGAATAGAAATGCATATTGAAAACAGAAAACACTGTTCTTACTTTCATTTAGTGCACTGAAAATTATCAAGATATATATATATATGTTCTTCTTTAAAACAGAGCCTTTATCCAAATCAAAAAGGGACACTTACCAAAGAATAAATGACATCTTACAACTGAATTACAAAGGATGTTCTGAAAATTCATTTCTTTTAGAATTGATTGAATGATTGAAGCATGTATGAAAATGTATAAAGTTTCTGCTTAAGTATTTATTTATACTTCACTATGGTAACTTCCAAGACAGGGTGCCAAAGGTGGGCAAACAGAGACGGTAGTATTACCTTTTCTAATCTACCATTACTTGTATTATTTTGCTTGGCCAAGCACTGTACCATTGAAATAGATGGATTGTTTGTTTTAAAACCCTAGAAATTTATTTGAGTCTCTGCCACCTCCTGTTGCAAGAAATGTGTTTATTTCATGTTAGAAATGCATATAGGCATCAGGCACGCACTGAGAGTGCCCTCCTGTTTTACCATTTCGGGTTGCTAGGCTCCTTTATGTAGGGCCGGGGATTCCTTCGAGTTAGGAAGGGACCCGGGGAAGTCATGGACTTCGTGGTTGGGCGGAAAAGGCGCCTGAATCACATTCTTGGCCCCAGCTCGCAAGAAGACCAAGGTGTCATGGCAGTTGGTGGTTCCAAGTTTATTTGCTATCAATGTACTTATGTATTATTCAGCATTGGCTTGTGAAGCCCATTTTAAATGTATATGTAATTGACATTCTCTGTTGTAACTTTGAAATAGAAGTATGATTTGAAATGTAACATTAAAGTTTTTATAACTTAGCATAGAAAAGATGTTTCTATTAGAATTGTTGATTCTTCCAAGTAAGATTGAATACATGTATATGAGAAAGTCATTTGAAATACTTATGTTTTGTATAATCTCGATACACTACATTGATGTATTTATTATATATATGAAATGTAATTTAAATTCTCTTTAATAATATCATTTGAAAGTGTTATGAACAATGTTGACTTCTTGGAAACCTTTTTATAATGGTTTGAATAAATTTAATACTCTTAATTTCTCTTTAATGCTGATTTAAATGGATTGAAAACACTCTTAATTTTTTGAGCGCTACATCTTGGTATCAGAGCAGCATGGTTCAACTCTAGGACCTATGCCTTACTACGTATGACGTTGTGTCTTAATCAGGGTGACCTAAAATGGAAAATAGAGTGTACCAACGAATTGGTGGATCTCGTGGAGTTCCCAATGATAAACTAGATCAAATTTTGGCCTTGCTGCAAAGCCAGGGGGCTAGAATTGAGGAATTAGAACAAGGGAGGCGAGATGGCCATCAAGGATTAAATGCAAATGAAACTGATAGAGAAGCAAATGCTAAACCACCTGGAAAAGAGGAAAAGCTAAATAGGGTGGCAGAGGAGCTGGGAAAAGACCTAAAGAAGGTCGCTCCTCCGAAGTTTGATGGGAGAACCTTTGGAGATGGGGCAGAAGCTTGGGTTATAGAAATGGAGAGGTATTTCGCCCTACGAAATCTATCAGATGAAACAAAAGCGGAATGGGGTTCATATCAACTCACCGGTGAGGCCGCTACTTGGTGGGAAAATGAAAGGGCGGATAAGCAGTTTATGCATGGAAAGGTAACTTGGGATAAGTTCCTACAACTATTTAGGAAGAGGTGGTTACCACAATCTCATTTTGATAAGAAAATGATAGAATTCCAGGTACTTGTACAAGGTGGCATGATAGTGACTCAATATTGGGAGAAATTCTCTCACTTGCTTAAGTACGCACCCCAATACCAGTATGATGAGAGATTCTGAGTTTGAAAATTTATTTTGGGGCTTAGACCTCAAATTGGAAATGAAATAGATCTGCATAATCCAGCCACCATGGATGAAGTTTTTGATTTAGCAATCAAACAGGAACACAAATTGCAACAAGCTGCTAACTATAGGAAGAGCAGGGAAGCCAAGTATGGCAATAAGAAATCCCAAGGGAATCGTCAAGGTAATAGCAATCAGGGTGGTCAGAGCAAACAGGACAGTCAAGGGAATGAGAACAGGCAAATCAGAAATTTGAAGAGGGATGGTAGTCCTCAGGACCGCAATGAAGGAAACAGGAACAATAACAACAAGAAGGGCAACTACAATAAGAGGAATGATAATAACAGAAGAGATTTTTCTGACAAGCCCAAAGCACCTCATGGAGGATGTTATACCTGTGGTGGCGAGCATTACGCCAGTGTGTGCCCTCAGAGAAATAACAAGCAAAATAACAAAAATCAACATCATATTCATGCGGCGGTTGACAATCGTCAGGCAAATTATCAAGCAACTCCCATCCAGTTATCAGGTAAATTATTTGGATACCCTGTTTCTGTTCTAATTGATACAGGTGCTACTGATAGCTTTATAGATCCTCATGTTTTGACTAAATTATCAGTTAGACCAAGTTTTATGGCAAATTCTTGGAAAGTTCAGTATGGAAACCGGGTAGAGAAGAAGGTAGAGCAATGCATGTATTTCAGCAAACTTGAACTCCCTAACCTTTAGACGCAGGTGAACTTGTATGTTGCACCATTAGGGTCTTACGATGTGATATTAGGGATAAATTGGCTCTCTGAACATAAAGCTCTTGTAGATTGTGAAGAGAAGTCAATTAAGTGTTTTGATGACCGAGGAAACCAAGTGGAGCTTTGTGGCATTAAAAAGCCATTAGAGCTTAGGCAAGTATCCGCCATGCAGTTGAAAAAGGCAAGTCGGAAGGGATGCTCTATCTTTGCAATAAAAGTCAAGGACCTTGATGAGAAAGAATCCTCAATTAATGATCATCCCATTCTGAAAGAATTTGAGGATGTTTTTCCTACAGAATTGACTGAGCTCCTGCCTAAGCGTGTGTTTGATTTTTCTATTGATCTGATTCTAGGAGCAGAACCTCAGTCTAAGGCTCCTTACAGGATGAATACAATAGAATTATTTGAGCTCAAGGCCCAACTAGAGGAATTATTGAAGCAAGGTCTTATTAGGCCAAGCGTGTCACCTTGGGGAGCACCCATCATCTTCGTGAAAAAGAAGGATGGTACCTTGAGGTTGTGCATTGATTATAGAATGCTTAACAAGGTCACTATCAAGAATAAATATATGCTTCCCCGCATCGATGATTTGTTTGATCAGCTGAAAGATGCCAAGGTATTCTCAAAAATTGATTTAAGATCAGGATACCACCAGTTGAGACTGAAGGAAGAAGACATTCACAAAACTGCCTTCAGAACCAGGTATGGGCACTATGAGTTTACTGTGCTACCATTTGGGCTAAGTAATGCTCCTGCAGCTTTCATGAACCTGATGAATAGTGTCTTCCAAGATTGTTTGGATAATTTTGTCCTAATTTTTCTTGACGATATTTTGATCTATTCTAAGTCCGAGGAAGAACATGAGAAGCATTTGAGGATTGTGTTGCAACGTCTAAGGGAACATAAGCTGTATGGAAAAATGTCTAAATGTACCTTCTTCCAATCCGAAGTGCATTATTTAGGTCATGTGATTTCAGCGGAAGGGGTAAGAGTGGACCCATAAAAGATTAAGGCAATTATGGATTGGCCAGCCCCGCAAAATGTCTCTGAAGTTCAAAGTTTCATGGGACTTGCAGGATACTATAGGAAGTTTGTTCAGGGGTTCTCAACAATTGCAGCACCCATCACTGTACTACAGAAGAAGGAAAAGAAGTTTGAATGGAGTGATAAATGTGAGAAAGCTTTTCAGCTACTTAAGAAGAAACTCACTACCGCACCCATCCTAGTTGTGCCAGATCCGAATGGCCATTTTACAGTTATTACTGATGCATCAGGGGAAGGGGTAGGAGCAGTTCTTATGCAAGAAGGGCAAGTGGTAGCTTATGAATCAAGGAAGTTAAAACAACATGAATTAAATTATGCACCACATGACTTAGAATTGGCAGCCATAGTCCATGCTTTACAAATGTGGAGACATTATCTCTTGGGAAATCCTTTCGAACTTAAGACAGACCATGCAGGATTGAGATATATCTTCACTCAACCTAATCTCAATGCCCGACAAAGGCGATGGCTGGAATTCCTGAGTGAGTATGATTTTGGGATTGAATATATTAAAGGTAAGGAAAACAGAGTGGCTGATGCCCTGAGTAGAAGGAGACACCTTGCAGCCATGGTTACCATAAAGTCAGATTTCAGGGAACAAGTAGTGCAATCCTCCTTTGGGGATGAACATTATGAAAAGGTGAAACAAGCCCTTGGGGTAAATCCCTCCGATCGTCGATATGAGGGTTATATGTTAGAATCATATGGACTTTTGAGATACCAGGGATGAATGTACATTCCTAGTTCTGCAAACTTGAGAGAGTTGGTGCTAGAAGAATTCCACAATGCACCATACTCAGGACATCCCGGTATTACAAAAATGATGGAAGGACTTAGGCCACTGTACTTCTGGCCAGGACTTAAAAGGGATATTACGTCCCATGTAGCCCGATGCTTAGAGTGCCAGCAAGTCAAAGCTGAGCATGTACATCCGGCAGGACTCTTATATCCTCACAGGGTACCAGAGTATAAATGGCAGGTTATCACTATGGATTTTATTCAAGGGTTACCAATGTCTAAAAACTGACATGATACCATCTTGGTTGTGGTGGATAAATTGACAAAGGTAGCTCATTTCATTCCTGGGAATCTCAAGGATGGATCAATGGTTTTAGCAAGAAAGTTTGTTCAGGAAATCTTCTGGTTGCATGGAGTGCCAGAGACGATCATCTCAGATCGAGACACTCGAATGACTTCTAGGTTTTGGATTACATTAAACTCTTCCCTGGGAACTAAATTAAATTTCAGTTCCGCATATCATCCTCAGACCGATGGTCAGACAGAGAGGGTGAACCAGGTAGTAGAAGATCTCCTCCGCATGTACTGTATGGAGCAGCAATATAAGTGGGAGGAGTATTTTCCTTTGGTGGAGTTTGCTTACAACAACTCCTACCATGCTTCTTTGGGCATGGCACCTTTTGAAGCCCTTTATGGACATAAATGTCGGACACCCATTAGTTGGGACAGAGTAGAAGACAGGGTGGTGATTGGCCCTGAGATGCTCAGAGAAATGGAAGATCAAATGAAAATCATTAAGGAAAAGTTGAAGCAGGCTGCGGATAGACAGAAAAGCCTAGCAGATAAGAACCGAAGTTTTAGACAATTCTCTGCAGGAGATAAGGTCTTTTTAAGAGTTCGGCCGCATAAGAGTTCAATCTCTTTTGGCAAGAACTCTAAGTTGGCTCCTAGATTTGTTGGCCCTTTTGATGTTTTGGAGGTGGTGAATCCAGTTGCTTACAGGCTTGCTCTGCCACCAGCCCTATCCCGGATACATAATGTGTTTCATGTTTCAGTACTCAAGCCATACCATCCAGATATTGCTCATATCCTTGATTGGCGTGCATTGCAGGTCCAGGACCCAGGGGTGATACAGGTGGAACCCGTCAGGATTCTGGAAGAGCGCAACGTTAAGTTGCGTAATAGAGACATTATGCAATACAGGGTCCAGTGGGACCAGTATTCGGTGGATAATGCCACCTGGGAGAATGCTGAGGATATAGATAGAATCTTTCCTCATTTGATACATTAGCACATTTATATTTTCTTTTATAGAGACTTACGAAGTACTAATATCTCAATTTTGCTATGTAATTTGCTTTTAGACATCGAGACGATGTCTCTTCTCAAGAGGGGAAGGATGTCACATCTCATACTTTGATGATACTTTGACCATGACTTACTTTGACTTATTTTGACCATGACTTATTCTGACCATGACTTATCTTGACCATGACTTATTTTGACCATGACTTTATGAGATTTAATATACGAATTATGATACGTGTTAAAGCAATATAATATACTACAATGCTTTGATGTATGGGAATGTAGAAACAAATAATTGTTTTCTTTCTAGAATTATGAATGCATTTATATATTGCTTAATTATTGTTTAAATTTATGTTTCTACAATGGTTACTAATACACTTTCGTTTTGCACGCCTGAGTGCATTTGAGTGGCAGGTGATCGAAGGCCAAGGAGATCGAAGACCAAGAGTGTGATTGAGGAAAAGGAGGTTAGCTTCCTGACAGGGTAAAAGAGGAGAAGCTCTTGATTACGCACACACCACTTAAAGCATGTAGCTGCATTAGGTCTTGTTTGTTTCTCAATGTGATTGCGTGAAAATGATAGCATAGCAAATTTAAATTACGGTTTAATTAACCTTAGAAATGATGAAAATAATATGGCTTATTCTATTTTAATTATTCCTCATTATATATTTGAGCAACAAAAGGATAAATCTGTTTTTAAAAGAAATGTAATTAAAAATAAAAACAAAATGAATAAAAGAATAAATATAAATATAAATCTGTTTTGCATAAATGAAATTTTAATTATAAATAAAAAGGGATATATATATTTCTGTTTTGGGTATATGGTTAATTTTCCAAAAGAATGAAGAATGAACAGCCCGAGAGAACATTGGGCTTGGAAATTCTGCCTTAAAACCAACAATTCATTGGGCATGTGGCATTCCTTGGAAATTGCATGAGAATTTCATCTGTCATCTGGAAATTTTATGCATGATCCTCGAAAAAGAGGAAGGGGGATTTAAAAAAGAAAAGATGACTTTGATTGAAGATATCGGAGAGCTCTGGAATAGAGGCGAAGAAGGTATTGTTGAACATCTGCATTGGAAGAAAATTTTGCCAGGTTCTCTTCATTGTTATAATGCCTTCTTTTAATTTTATTTTAAAAACTGCAGTAAGGAAATGTTTTATTCTCTGTTTAGAGTACAAACAACTGAGAAATCTTTCCAATTTCGTTTTTGAAATCTGGGTAACAGCTTACTTCTCTGTGTTGCAATTATAGAATACACATTCCTTCTTCAGAGTTAGGGTTTTCATTCTGTTGCAAGTCTGCATTTTATTGAAATGATCTCAAGTGTAATTACAATTATATGTCTGCATATCTGGTCTGCATAAAAATTCTGTCATCTGAATAAAATCACAAAATGTCTTTGAGATAAATTCGAATACAGTTTATACTGGGAAAAATGTCTTCCTTTATTCTGAGTTTTGAAATTGCTAACCAGAGGAAAGAGGAAGGGATTATTTCCCTTGCCCTCCCCATGGGAAGGTCGTGGACTGTGGGAGGCTCGCGCCCTCCATAGGCCGCGGCCTGTGGAGGAGGCGCAAGCCCCTCATAGCCTGCCCCCTCCCCATGGGAGGGGCAAGGGCTTCCCTGAGCCCTTTAGTCGCTCAATGCCAGTAAGGAAACCATGTAAAAATTACCCTGTTCTGTGAGCACGGCCAATGAATTCTTGGAACAGATTTATAAACCAGAATTTCTTTCTTCAAATTATACACAGCTGTACATGATTTTCTACACACACACACACATATATATATATATGTATACATATACAATTGGCTGCATATACATACATATATATATATACATATATATATATAGATATCCATGCATTTATGTGCCAAATACAAATTGAAACAGGAAAACCATTTCCAGAAAATAGTATGAACTCTGTTAATTATGTGCCAAATACAAATTGAAACAGGAAAGCCATTTCCAGAAAATAGTATGAACTCTGTTAATTATGTGCCAAATACAAATTGAAACAGGAAAACCATTTCCAGAAAATAGTATGAACTCTGTTAATTATGTGCCAAATACAAATTGAAATAGGAAAACCATTTCCAGAAAATAGTATGAACTCTGTTAATTATGTGCCAAAATACAAATTGAAACAGTAACTATTTCCGTGTAATAGAATGAACTTTGTCACAAATATCTCAAGTATATTAAACTCCGAAACAAGAACATAAAATTTGAGAGAAACCATGTAAACCGAAAGCATCTTGATATCCATGCATATATGTGCCAAAATACAAGTTGAAAACAGGAAAATCATTTCCAGAAAGTAGTATGAACTCTGTTAATTATACACAAATATCTCAGAATTGTTAAACCTGAAACAAGAATAGAAATGTTTTTGAGAAACCATGTAAACTGGAAAGCATCTTGATTACTTAAACATATACTTACTTACAGCAGAACAATCCTGAGTAAAGGAATACAACATCAAAATTTGAATGAAAGATTATCTTTCAAACCTCAGAATTTTTGAATAAATTGCACTGTTTCAGTATATTATTATTACTCTGTAACTTGTATTGAAATTGGGAATTAAACTGTCAGTCAGCCTGAGCTTGGAAAGAATAGAAATGCATACTGAAAACAGAAAACACTGTTCCTTCTTTCTATTAGTGCACTGAAAAGTATTAAGACATATATGTTCTTTAAAACAGAGCCTTTATCCAAATCAAAAAGGGTTACTTACCAAAGAATAAATGACATCTTACTACTGAATTTACAAAGGATGTTCTGAAATTCATATTTGAAATTCTTTTAGAATTAATTGACTGATTGAAACATGTACGAAAATGCATAATTTTCTGCTTTGGTATTTATTCATACTTGACTATGGTAACTTCCGGGACAGGGTGCCGAAGGTGGGCCAACAGAGATGGTAGTATTACCTTTTCTAAACTACCATTTACTTGTATTATTTATGCTTGGCCAAGCACTGTACCATTGAAATAGATGGGTTGTTTTTAAAAGCCTAGAAACATATATGTATTTGAGTCTCTGCCACCTCCTGTTGCAAGAAATGTGTTTATTTCTCATGTTAGAAATGCATATAGGCATCAGGCACGCATCGAGAGTTCCCTCCTGTTTTGCTGTTTCGGGTTGCTAGGCTCCTTTATGCAGGGCCGGGGATTCCTTCGAGTTAGGAAGGGACCCGGGGAAGTCATGAACTTCGTGGTTGGGCGGAAAAGGCGCCTGAATCACATTCTTGGCCCCAGCTCGCAAGAAGACCAAAGGCGTCACGGCGGTTGGTGGTACCAAGTTTTATTTGCTATTGATGTACTTATGTAATATTCAGATTTGGCTTGTGAAGCCTATTATAAATGTATTTGTATTTGTCATTCTTTGTGGAATCTTGAAATAGAGATATGATTTGAAGTATCTAATGTAACATTGATTTGAGAAGTTAAAGTTTATAACTTAGCATAGAAAAGATGATTTCTATTAGAATTGTTGAATCTTCCAAGTAAGGTTGAATATATGTACATGAGAAAGTCATTGAAATACTTATGTTTTGTACAATCTTGATACATTACATTGATGTTATTATCATATATATGAAATACAATTTAAATTCTCTTTATTAAGATCATTTGGAAGTGTTATGAACAATGTTGACTTCTTGGAAACCTATTTATAATGGTTTGAATAAATTTAGAATACTCTTAATTTCTCTTTAATACTGACTTAAATGGTTTGAAAACACTCTTAATTTTTTGAGCGCTACATCTTGGTATCAGAGCCATAGGTTCAACACTCGGACCTTGAGACTTCTACGCTATAGGTTGCAATGTGAACCTGTTGATGACCTAAATTTTTAAGAGCATCGAGTGAATTAGCACCCTATCTTGGGTCGAAGATTTCTTTGATGGGTTGGAACCTCAATGAGTCTTGGATGTTTAAGTTGAGAACCAAGAAGATTAGACATGGTATGACTATATTAGTTGAGAGTACTCATCAGTTTAGTGGCATTTTCAAAAATCCTTAGTAGGAAAATGTCATGGTCAAAGCAAGGATTGGAGATTGTACCTTTAAAAAGGGTTGAGACACTGTGATGGATATATCTAAGCCAATATGGCTAAGACCTGATGACAACCCGTGAAGTGATGATGTAGAATAGAGAAATATTGAAAAAAGGGGTCTCTTGAGGACATAAAAGGTGAATGACTATGATCAAAAAGGTTAAGTTACAAGGTTACTAGAGGTAAAAATAAAATATGCATATATTAAGACAAGTAGAAAGAACAATCACCTACGACCATTAATGATTAGATGATGCTTTAAGGAAGAAGAGAATCCAAGAAGGATGTCTGCAATGGTAAAGGTATTTGACTATGAGAAAGCTGATTTTTAGGTGATGTTTGTTCTTTCCTAATCGGGATGTGTGTATGATCCTTGAGATCTTTAGTAAATATAAGTTAAGCCTCCTTAGGAGTCTTTGATATGGTCCTAGGAGAAAAATTTTGTTCAGGTAAGTTATCACTGTCAGCCTTATTGAAAGGGCATGAGTTTGAATCTTGTGAGACCTTATGAGCCCTATATGCTGGATTTATATAAATGATATATTTACGAATATGCACTTTGCATATATTGTGCGAGTAATGCACTCTTGTGTGATTTATATTTGGTGTGAGGAATGCATCGTGTGAGCTAGGCACTTTGCATATATACATGTACAATGTGAGAGTAATGCATCGTGTGAGTTAGGCACTTTGCATATATATACATGTATAATGTGCAAGTAATGCACTTATGATTATCTATGGTTAGTGCGAGTAAAGCGCTCAAGCTTGTTCTTCATATTATGTTAGAGATGGTATACTTACCTTGTGTGAGTGATGCACTTGAATAATTTTTGTTTTCATATCTCGTGTGTGTGTGTTTTGGCATATTTATTTGTGCGAATGAGAACTTCAGGTAATTAATGTGTGAATTATCCATATGAATGGTGTATAACTATAAAGTGGGAATTGGTAATTGCTTTTCATTGTGAATGAAGCATTTGGATACCTTGGGTTGTGAATGTTCGCTAATGTTTGACCATGTGTGTCATTACGTGGCAATTGAAGTTCCTTGAAAGGAATGCAATTTATGTTGTTTGGCATCTCCAACGATGATGGATGATGAAGTAGAATGGATCTCTTGTTTTGTGTGACTGGGTCTTAGATGACTCACTGTACACTATGATTGAATGTGCTCTCTTACTTACCTCGGATTTTGAAACCTAGGTATGGTTGCATATTGCACTCCCTCTCTGATGACTAGAGTTAGTCACACAGTTCATATGTTATGTAACTTGAAAATTTTGATATCTTATTTATTTATTTACTTATTTATTTTATTGTTTTTGCTCAATTTATTGAATGGCGTGAAGGCCAAAGATGAATTTTTATTTATGTGCAAGAGTAAGTATAGCCATCAAATTTTTGATACTTATTTATCTTGCGACCATTATGGTCATGTGTGAATTATTGTTGAAATGGTGCACATTTTATGCCTTATTGTTGAAATCGACTTTTCTTTTCCTTGGATTGATTTAATTTTTCTAAATGGTGGCTATGCTTGAATGTTTTAAATTGATGGTCAAGTTTCATGTTATGTGCTCTATCATGTCCATGATGGACCTCTGATAGATCGTATGAGGGGGTATAATATAGAGAGTGCTTCAGTTCCTGGTATATATGTTGATAGAATTATGATAGATTGAATTCCTTAATACGATGTCTGATACAAGTATTTGATTTTGAAATAATAGGAAAGTTTGAACACTGTGTTGCTATGGGCCTATTATTTTTGTATATCTTGTTGGTTTTACTATATGAGAGGACACCGTGTCTAGATAGTACAAAGGAAATTTGAGAATATGCTTTATGGATTGATTCCTAAGTATATCCCTTGAGTTTTGAGGAAGAACTTGTTTTGTTTATATTAAAATAACGGGTAGTGGTAGGAGGAATGTTAGTTGAGAAAGAAAAATAGTTGTGTAGTGAACTTCAGTTAAGGTGGATGCAATGGAACACAAATAGAAAGTAGAGAGATGTTGTAGGTGGTAAAAGGGAAGAGCAAAGAAACATTTTGGCAACACGTATTATTAGATCAGAAGAAGATATTTTAGGATGGATAAGGGCATAGGAATGGAAATTTCTCATAGCTATGTATTAATTAATAAAATGTGAGATGTTGTGGTAACATAAAGTTTGAATGTAAGAATGAAAGACTAAAATGACAATAAAATAGCAATGAAAGGGAGGAGAAACCCTTGAGATAAGAAAAATAGTGGGGGATGAGAAGAGAAAGGCAAGATTGGAAATGTTGATTGAAGTTTGATATATAGAATGTATTTTTAAAAAGGGGATAATAAAAGTGTTGTAGAACTAAAAATGGATAAGGAAGTTACAAAAAGGTATTATAAACTAGAATAAACCAATAGCTAGTAATGGAAAGATGAAAAAGATGAAATCAATGAAGTGTAATTCAAGTAAGATGAAGGGCACTAAATATATATAAGAAGAGAAAGTTCAAAAATCAGAATTGTCAAGGAATGGATTGCAAGTGACCTAGTCTCAGTATAGTCGGTGTGCACAATGGTTTGGACCTCGTTGGAGCACCTTTGCAGTTGTTTTTCTATTTTGTAATTTATATGTGAGGTAAATAAATTGGATAATAATAGATAATCTTTGTTGAGCCTTCTCGAAGGCAGGAAACCTAAGAAGGGATGTTTTAAAGGAAAGAATGTTCATTATGGTACTAGACTTTGGGAAAGTTGATGATTGAGGATATGGGTCTTGTAGAATCCACGAGATTTTTGAAGAACAAAAAGTTGAGATGCCTTAAGGGGCCTTCAATGGTAAGGATGTTTAGATAAGTTTTGTCTTGCAGACAAGGTATGAATGATTGATAGGGTGGATCCTCTATGCCTGATTGTTTTTCTTTTAGTAAAGGTACTTACATGTGTATGATATGAGAATGGTGCTTGTGCAATAATGCACTTCTCATGCTTTGTGCAATGGCACTTCTGTATGGGTGTTTGTACTCATAGCATAGAAAATTGTTTCCTTAACTACACTGATACTTATGCTTGAACGAGAAATGTTCTCTATACTTATGAGAGTGAATAAATTCTTAAGCTCGAAAGATGTGATGTTATTCTTGTAAGCTCTAGTGCAAGAGCTATTTGTTACTTGGATATATAATTGGATGGTAGTAATACCATATGTGTAGTGTGCATGACTGGCACACTTAGCAGGATTCAGGGGTGGTGCTAGCGGAGCCCACCAGGATTCTGGGAGGCGCAACGTTAAGTTGTGGAACCATGATATTGTGGAGTACAGGGTCCAGTGGGACCAGTATTCGATGGATAAATCATAATACCACCTAGGAAAATACAGATGACATTAACAAATCTTTTCCTCATTTGAGATTATAGCTTACTTTTCTTTTGATGCATATTGTGACTATGATACACTGATACTTCAAACTCCATTGTGTGGATTTGCTTTTAGACATCGAGACGATGTCTCTTCTCAAGAGGGGAAGGATGTCACGTCTCACACTTTGATGCTATTTTGACCATGACTTATTTTGATAATGTTTGACCATGACTTTATGGGATTTAATATATGAATTATGATACTATGCTTTGATGTATGGGAATGTAGAAAAATAATTGTTTTCTTTCAAGAATTATGAGTGCATTTATATAAAATAGGAATGTTGATTTAATTTTTA
The DNA here is from genome assembly GCA_007258455.2 of Sequoia sempervirens. Classification (NCBI taxonomy): domain Eukaryota; kingdom Viridiplantae; phylum Streptophyta; class Pinopsida; order Cupressales; family Cupressaceae; genus Sequoia; species Sequoia sempervirens. The sequence goes on along the minus strand of VDFB02181375.1, from coordinate 1,740 downwards.
AATTTACGTTTCTACAATGGTTACTAATACACTTTTGTTTTTGCACGCCTGAGTGCAATTGAGTGGCAGGTGATCGAAGGCCAAGGTGATCGAAGGCCAAGAGTGTGATTGAGGAAAAGAAGGTTAGCTTCCCGACAGGGTAAAAGAGGAGAAGCTCTCGATTACGCACACACCACTTAAAGCATGTAGCTGCATTAGGTCATGTTTGTTTCTCAATGTGATTGCGTGAAAATGATTGCATAGCAAATTTAAATTACGGTTTAATTAACCTTAGAAATGATGAAAATAATATGGCTTATTCTATTTTAATTATTCCTCATAATATATATTTGAGCAACAAAAGGATAAATCTGTTTTTAAAAGAAATGTAATTAAAAATAAAAACAAAATAAATAAAAGAATAAATATAAATATAAATCTGTTTTGCATAAATGAAATCATAGATTTGCATAAAAAGGGATATATATATTTCTGTTTTGGGTATATGGTTAATTTTCCAAAAGAATGAAGAATGAACAGCCCGAGAGAACATTGGGCTTGGAAATTCTGTCTTAAAACCAACAATTCACTGGGCATGTGGCAATCCTTGGAAATTGCATGAGAATTTCATCTATCATCTGGAAATTTTATGCATGATCCTCGAAAAAGAGGAAGAGGGCTTTAAGAAAGAAAAGAGGACTTTGATTGAGTCATATCAAAGAGCTCTGGAACAGAGGCGAAGAAGGTATTGTTGAACATCTGCATTGGAAGCAAATTTTGCTAGGTTCTCTTCATTGCTATGCCTTCTTTTAATTTTATTTTTAAAACTGCAGTAAGGAAATGTTTTATTCTCTATTTAGAGTACAAACAACTGAGAAATCTTTCCAATTTCGTTTTGAAATCTGGGTAACAGCTTACTTCTCTGTGTTGCAATTATAGAATACACATTCCTTCTTCAGAGTTAGGGTTTTCGTTCTGTTGCAAGTTTGCATTTTATTGAAATGATCTCAAGTGTAATTACAATTATATGTCTGCATATCTGGTCTGCATAAAAATTCTGTCATCTGAATAAAATCAAAATGTCTTGAGATAAATTCGAATGCAGTTTATACTGGGCAAATGTCTTTATTTTTTTCTGAGTTTTGAAATTGCTAAGGGAATTATTTCCCTTGCCCTCCCCATGGGAAGGTCGTGGACTGTGGGAGGCTCGCGCCCTCCACAGGCCGCGGCCTGTGGAGGAGGCGCGAGCCCCTCACAGCCCGCCCCCTCCCCATGGGAGTGGCAAGGGCTTCCCTGAGCCCTTTAGTCGCTCAATGCCAGTAAGGAAACCATGTAAAAACTACCCTGTTCTGTGTGCACGGCCAGTGAATTCTTTGAACAGATTTATAAACCAGAATTTCTTTCTTCAAATTATACACAGCTGTACATGATTTTCTACACACATACATATATATATGTATACATATACAATTGGCTGCATATACATACATATATATATAGATATCCATGCATTTATGTGCCAAATACAAATCGAAACAGGAAAACCATTTCCAGAAAATAGTAGGAACTCTGTTAATTATGTGCCAAATACAAATTGAAACAGGAAAACCATTTCCAGAAAATAGTAAGAACTCTGTTAATTATGTGCCAAATACAAATTGAATCAGGAAAACCATTTCCAGAAAATAGTATAACTCTGTTAATTATGTGCCAAAATACAAATTGAAGCAGGTAATCATTTCCAGAAAATAGAATGAACTC
>VDFB02181374.1:0-14340 GCA_007258455.2 Sequoia sempervirens | reverse complement strand
GAGCTATGAACCGGAATACAACCACTCAACATACCACCCCAACCGGGTTTGAACCTTGGAGGCCAAAACAACAATGTCACCTTTAAACCATCACACCATGACAATATCAGCGTGTGCCCATTTCATTTGGTTAAATTAAAAAAGTTTAATTTTCTTGGGTCAATGAATTTGACTAGAAAAACTAGCCAGTTGAATCCTGATAACAATATCACAATTTAATTTTCTTAACAAAAATATGACAAATATTTATCGCTTTTAACTCATTGACCATTAACTGTTGACCGTTGACCATTGACGCCTGTGATGTTTAAGTAGTGGCATAGGCTCCCGTTCACCACAGTAGCATACTCCCACCATAAGAATGGTAAGCAATCGAGAGGCTGTTGTACTATTTCTACTCATCCTCGTCCCTCCTTGGCTATCTGCCCAAGCTCAAACGAGCTTCATTGGTGAAACCAATTTCTCTTTCATAAATCTGTCAGGAAGCGCTGCAGTCATCCCCCATATAGGTATCCGCCTGACCGACCAAGTAGACTTCATTAAGGGCAGAGCTTTATACTCACAACGTGTGCGTATGAAAGCTCGTGGGTCAGGAGATGAAACGTTCTCATTCAGCACTAGCTTCGTAGTCAGCATACTTCCTCCTCCAGATCCTGCAAAAGTCGGTGATGGAATAGTCTTTATCATAACCCCTCATGCATCTCAAAGCACAGCTTTAGCCGCTCAGTACCTCGGTTTGTTCGACAATTTTACAAGCATGGGTCAGTCTTCCAATCATCTGTTTGCTGTAGAGTTCGACACCATAAAAAACGAGGAATTCCATGACATTGATGGAAATCATGTGGGTGTGGATGTCAATTCTCTCGTCTCTGTAGAATCTAAGTCTGCTGGTTACTGGAATGGCAGCCAGTTCTTAGAGCTCGATCTCAAGAGTGGACACAATATACAAGCTTGGATTGACTACAATCATCTTCTAAAGGAGCTCAACGTTACCGTAGCCCCTGCTGGTTCGCTTCGTCCTGAAAAGCCCCTCATATCCATGAACAACCTGAGTCTGTCCAGCATTCTTGAAGAAGAAATGTATGTTGGTTTCTCAGCATCAACAGGATTATTAATTGAAGAGAATTACATCCTCGCTTGGAGCTTCGCTACAAATGGAATGGCACCTGTCTTGAATACATCTATGCTTCCATCCGTTTTACAGGGGAAATCCAAATCCAATAAATTGCCACTAATAGTGGGAGTTACAACAGGTTTGGTTGTTTTCCTAGTACTAGCGGTTGCAGCAGCTGTGTGGGTTAAGAGAAAGAAAGGTAGAGACGCTATAGAAGAATGGGAGGTGGAGTATTGGCCTCATAGATTGAGCTACAGAGACTTAGCAATTGCAACCAATGGGTTCGGAGAGGAGCAGATCTTAGGATCCGGGGGCTTCGGCAAGGTTTACAAAGGAGTGCTCACGAGTAAAGGTCTCGAAGTTGCAGTAAAATATCTCCTCCAGCAGACCAGGGAAGGAGTGAAAGAATTCATATCAGAGATTTCAAGCCTGGGGCGTTTGCAGCACCGGAATCTTGTGCAACTTAGAGGGCACTGCAGGCGAGGAAAACAGTTATTCATAGTGTATGATTACATGCCCAATGGAAGCCTGGACAAATTGATGTTTGGGAATCCTAGTAGAGTTTTAGGATGGGCTCAGAGGTACAGAATTCTCAAGGATGTAGCTGCGGGACTGCTGTATCTTCACCAAGGATGGGAGCAAAGAGTAGTGCACAGGGACATCAAGTCTAGTAACGTTTTGTTGGACTCTGAATTTCATGGAAAGCTGGGGGATTTTGGGCTTGCTCGCTTTTATAAGCATGATGATAACTCCCCAACCAGTCGTGTGGTGGGTACGCCAGGCTACGTTGCACCAGAAGTGGCACACACGGGAAAAGCCACTCCCGACTCTGATGTCTTTAGCTTTGGCGTTTTGATGTTGGAGATTGCCTGTGGAAGGCGTCCTGTGACTCCTTTTCCCGATGCCCCTCAAATTAGTTTGTTGGAGTGGGTCAGAGAGCTGCAGGCCGACGACAAGCTCATGGATGCAGCGGATCCAAAGCTTAATGGTGAATATATTGAGGACGAAATGGAGAGAGTGCTCCGCTTGGGACTGCTTTGTTCCAATGCTCAACCGGAAGGCAGACCTGCCATGAGGCAAGTGCTGCAGATTCTTCAAGGGGAAGCATCCCTCAATCAACTTTCACTTGACATGGGTAAGCCAAGTTCAACAAGAGAGTATTCAAACAGTTACAGTACAGATGCGTACTGTTCCAATTCCTTAGAGGGACATTAGGGCTGTAGCCATGGATTGGGCAAATAGGGTGATCTTTTTAGAGTTTTTTATTAACAGTTTGTCTCATGCTCTGGTTCAGGTCTTCTCTCTTGGCTGTGCTGTTAGTTAGGATAAAAATTTGTCTTTTTGTCTGTAGGTATGAAGCGGATTCATCTAGTCTATGTTGTGTAGCCTTAGGAAAAATTACCCTGCATTGTGTGAGATTTTTAATATCAATGTTTTAGATCACGATGATGATGTGTAAGACTTTTTAACATTTTTATAATCCATCATCATAATGTTAGAGAACTCAAATATATATATATATATATATATGAGTTACATTAATGTTTACTATTTATTACTGTGTTTGTTGCAACCTGAAATTGTCTTTTGGCATGAAGATTTTTATGTTGGAAATGAGTTTGCTTTCGTCTTCGTTTCGTAAATTTTCAATATCAAGTGTCAAGTCATAGCTTCAAAAGCTCGGCAGCGTTCTCAGTAGAATGGTCAAATAGTTAACGAATTGCATTTACTGTTTTTTTCACAAGTAAAAGAAACAAACAATTTGATAGTGGAATATACTCCTTCGTCATCCATTCATTACGAAGGAGATTTCTACTGTAAGTTCATAAGATGTTATATATTGAGGAAAATGACCGTTCTCAAAGGGAAATGTCATAGAGGTGCAATGCATTGAGTGTGATCGAGTTTGCTAATATTTAATTAAATTAAGTATCAAATTAAGTAATGTAATTTGATTGTTTTTTATATTATTAATTAAGGTAGAATTTTGAAAAGGAATATCTTTATATAATGAGGCACAAAAAATTACAAAATTTTGACAGAAAAATTAAAAAAATTAAATCTTTTTTATATTTGATTAAGCAAAAAAATTTACATCAAAAACAGAATTTAGAACATAGCATGAGCAGCAAAAAAATTACATCAGAAACAGAGATTAGAACACAGCATGAGCAGCAAAATGCTGTCGAACAGCTGAGCAGTTAATGGGCAGCAGTAACAACAGACCAAAAGGAACAAACTGCAACCATAAACCACAACTTTGCACCTAGGCAGACTGCCAAATATGACCAAAGTTAATAACAACCGCTGAGCTGTCAAGGGACAGTTGAACAACAAACGACAAACATAAGTTTGCTCCCAGGAAGACTGCCACTCTTGACCAACTGCAACCTTATGGAGGATAATCCCCAGCTAAGCAAATAATATTCTTCATAAACCTGTACATGTCCCCAATTAGAAGGCAGCTGATTGTAAACCTCAAAAGCCAAACTATGAAATGTCATGAGCTGTTAGTAGCCACTATAGATGTCTACAAGGAAATCCCCTAAGTAAAGTGTTGTGAAGTAGGCCCAAGATTAATTTGCAGTTGTGACTAAAGATGTTTCACTTGCAGGTAATGATCACCACTAGTGTTGCCCTTCTTTTCCAAATCATTGGTTAAGCTCAGCAAGAGTGTATGCAGATTGGGAAAAATAGTCGAGGTTTCTATTGCAAGGGGAGAGAAGGCATGAGCCAGAGCAGCCTGACAGCGAATCCTCCAAATAATCTTTCTTATGATAAGCCGACAAGAAATGGAAATCAAATTATGTAACCTTGAGGATCTGAGAAGAGCAGATTTCCACGACCATTGGAAGAGAAACAAGGCAGGTAAGGCTGAAAAAAGGGCAGTCCACAACTCCTTAGCATGGGGGCACATCCAAAAACAGTGTTTGACAGTTTCAACCTTACCACAAAAAGGACAAGGGGGTGGTGGGCTAAGGAATTTAAGGTGTGCTCCAACTGGGAGTTTGGCATGTAAAAATTTTTGGGCTGTGAGTTGGGATTGTGCATTTGCGTTGGATTTCCAAATTTGTATGTTGACTTTATTCCACTTTGATCTTCTGAAGTTACATCTCCAAAAAGAATTAATGGTTTGAAAGAGACAAGCAAGGATTCAACTATTTATAGAGGACCTTAAGAGGAAAAGTTCGGATATAACTACCATTAGGCCACCTCCAATCTTTAAAAAGACTAGAGTGACAACTAGTGGGAGGGAGGTCATATTTTGGTTTTCCAAAACAATGGGCTTGTCTTATAAAATCTTATAAATCATATAAGGGATGGAGTTTAAAAATTAAAAACAATAGTAAAAAATTGCATCCACAACATAGTAATGGCTAACACATAATAATTGAATATTTAATTGGAAGACAACTCCTTTAACCCACTAATAGCATCCTATTTTTTCCTAGGGAATCCCAAATGATCTTCCATAGCTTCATCATCCAAGTCAACAATCACCAAGTCCTTCTACATTTGTTGAAGTTGGGTCATTTTGCTTGAACTATCCACAGTAGAATAATTTAACATTTAATCTAAAGGAAACCATCATGCAACATGGAAATTCTAGTTGCATCATTCTTAATGGTAGTGTTGCTAAGGGTGATGACTTTGTCAAGGAATCCATCAAAGAATTGTGTTTCTCTTTGACCTTTTGCATTTTTTAGTTTAAGAGCATTGACATCTAAGGAAAAAATGCTAAAGGAATAGGTCTTGTTCCATTTGCTTATGAGAATTTCATCTTGGCCTCAAGTTCAATAACATCTCCATTTACCTATCTAAATAGAGCATCCATCCTCAATTTCATTTGTAAACCACTTGAGGATGTAATGCTGCAAATCAAACCATCCTCGCTTGGGCTTTCATTTTAATGTCTAGGACATGGCAAGACAAGCATGAGTTAGAATTGATAGTTTTCACTACAATATTGCAAAGCAATGTGACGAGAGCTAATGCAAGAGACATGGGCATGCAAACCAAAACCAACGTCTCTCACTCTCATTTTTTCTTAAATGTGACATAATTACCTCATTGAGCTTATTTTTAAAATAGGAAGATGTCTTAGAATTTCATGAAAGATTAATTTGAAAGTAAAGACAAATGGACAACTAGAAATTTACTAAAGTGATTATACAAAAGGTTTTATGTTATATCTTGATGACCTATGAATGCATTAGATATTCAAATTACTTATGTGGTACCACAAAATTGGCAAGCAAACTAAATTTTCATCACTCTCCATAGTGATAGAAAAATGTTGTTAGTAATAGCATTGGTAAGACCATGGAAAAGTCCTTAAATGTTGCAAGTCTTGAACTAGGAAGGACAATAAAAAAATTTCAGGAACTTTTTCCTAGAAAGGCCTTCCCAATTGAAAACCATTAGACTGCAATTGTAGAGAAGAGTCTCTACAGTTGTATATTATAATTAATCGAAAAAGTTAAATTGTTGATTATTATAATCCATATACTTATTTTATATCAAGAATGGAGCCTCATGTAAATAATTTATATACTAACTACAACATATCCACAATTTAATGTAATTAATATACCAATTATTTATATAAAATTTGAGAATAATTACTTAAATATTTCATTTTTTCAATTAAAATCTACCTAATACAATGATACCCAATTATTAGTTTACAACAATAAAAAAATGTTGTGAACATACCAACTAATAACTCTCTACATAGAGAATTAATGTATTGGCCACAACTTACAATAAAGATTTCAATCTTTTTCAATTAAATTCTACCTATTACAACGATACTCAACTATTAATTTACAACTACTAAAATAAATTGTTGTCAATATATGAGCTTATAATGAAGATTTATGTATTTGATTGTGTAGCTATTTTTTTGTCATCAATGTTTGAATCACACTACGTGATCCATCACATGAGAGATGAGAGAGTTGAAGATGCAGGATGATTGTGTAGCTGTTTTTGTCATCAACATTTCAATCTCTTCATCTTGATGATGGATCATGAGTGTGAAAAAAAATAACCTATCGAATCAAAAATCTCATTCATATAATCTTAATGGATTGTGGAAACTTGATATCTTTAATTGATACCATTCATGTGAGGGAACTATGTTTCAAAGTAGAATAGCTTGAGATGCTAAGGATTAAACTCCAGCTCTCTTTCATCCTAATGATGGATCATGAGTGTGATTTGAAACGTTGATGACAAAAATAACTACACAATCAAATCCAAAAATCTCATTCATAATCTTGATGGATTGTGGAAACTGATATCTTTAATATACTAGCTATTAACTCCATGTGCACAATTAATATATTGACCATAATTTATAGTAAGATTTATTTTTTTTTTCAATTAAAATCTGTGTAATACAATAATATCAAAACTATTAATTTACAACTATTTAAAAAAATAGATGTTAATATACTAACTATTAACTCTCTACAAATTAATATATTAACAACTTCAAGAATTTTCAATTAAAATCTACCTAATATAATGATACCCAACTAAAAACTTACAACTATTAAAAATGATGTTAATATACTAACATTTTGTCTTGACCACAACTTATAGACTGGTTAACTCACTAAATGCTCACGAATAGAGACAACTATCAACCCTATGCAACTATTAACTCTCTACCTACACAATTGATGTATTGACCACAACTTAGAGATACGATCAACTCAAAGACAACTGCAATTATTAACTCTCTACCTATACAATACATATTGACCACAACTTATAACTGATCAACTTACAGACTGGTCAACTCATTGTCTGTTCAGGACAGGAGCAGCTGTCTGAGTTATTGCTCTTACAAGAGAGGTTTTCATCTCTCTAAGTTAAAAGCTATTTGTTCTTTATCCTGAGTTCCTAAAGAATCAATGGCAAGCATACATGTCGTCGTTGTATTATACCTCCTACTCCACCCGTGGCTGTCTTCTCGAGCACAATCAACCTTTGTCTTTCCCAGACTGAGTGGTTTAACGAGTGGAAACTTGTCGACCTTGTATTTGAATGGGAACGACGTAACGCAACCCGATTTTATAGGCATCCGCCTCACCAATCAATCAGAATACGTTACAGGCAGTGTTTTATATTCGGAACCTGTGCGTATGAAAGAGCGCGGGTCCAAGAATGCAACTCTATCATTCAGCACTAGTTTCATATTCGCCATGGCTCCTCCAGACCCTTCGCAGTGCGCGGAAGGACTGTCATTTATCATATCACCAAACAAAACACATGAGGGAGGCCTACCAGGTTCATACCTTGGTTTGTTCAATTTCACAAACATGGGACAGCCTTACAATCATCTGTTTACTGTCGAATTTGACGTATATCGGAACGCAGAATTCGACGACATCGACGACAATCACGTAGGAATAAATCTCAACTCTCTCCATTCTGTAGAATCGAAGTCTGCAGGTTACTGGGATGGTAACAAGTTCCTGCAATTAGATCTCAACGGGAGACAGAACATTCAAGCTTGGATTGACTATGATCATCCTCAAGAACAGCTCAATGTTACCATAGCACTGGCTGGATCGGCGCTTCGCCCCGAGACGCCCCTGATTTCTAAGAAAAATATGAGTCTCTCCGACATTCTCGAGGATGAAATGTATGTTGGTTTTGTAGCAGCTACTGGAAAATTCGTGCAAGAACATTACATCCTCGCCTGGAGCTTCACTACAAATGGAACGGCACCGGCCTTGAATGCATCTATTCTTCCAATCTTGACAACCATAGAATCCCATTCCAATAACTCAAAATCTGGTCTAATACTCAGCGTAACAGCAGCTTCCGTTGGTTTCCTGGTACTCATGGTTGCAATTGTGTGGTTTAAAAGAAAGAGAAGCAGAGACGCCATTGAAGAGTGGGAACTGGATTATTGGCCTCACAGAATAAGCTACAAAGACTTGGCCATGGCAACCAAAAATTTCGAAGAGAAGCAAGTCTTAGGAAGTGGAGGTTTTGGCAAGGTTTACAAAGGAATCCTTCCTAGTAATGGCCTCGAAGTTGCTGTGAAAGCTATCTTTCGAGAGACCACTGAAGGAGTGAAGGAATTCATAGCAGAGATTTCAAGTCTTGGTCGTCTCCGGCACCGGAATCTGGTGCAAATCAGAGGGTACTGCAGGCGGGGGAAAAAGTTATTCATAGTGTATGACTTCATGCTAAATGGAAGCCTGGATAAGATGATATTTGGGAATCCTTCTCGAGTTCTAGGATGGTCTCAAAGGTACTCAATTCTGAGGGATGTGGGTGCAGGATTGTTGTATCTTCACGAAGGATGGGAGCAAAGAGTGGTGCACCGAGACATCAAATCTTCCAACGTTTTGTTGGACTCTGAGCTTCATGGAAATCTGGGAGATTTTGGGCTTGCTCGTTTGTATAGGCATGATGAGAACTCCTCAACCACTCATGTGGCCGGAACGCCTGGCTACATCGCACCAGAACTGTTGTCCACGGGAAAGGCCACTAGTAGGACGGATGTATTCAGCTTTGGCGTTTTGTTGTTGGAGGTTGCTTGTGGAAGGCGCCCTGTAGACGCTTTGCTGGATCCTTCTCAAATAATTTTGTTGGATTGGGTGAGGGAGCTGTATGCCATTGATAGGTTCATGGATGCCGCCGATGCAAAGCTTGGTGGTGATTTTGTTGGAGATGAGATGGAAACGGTGCTCAAATTGGGACTCCTCTGTTCTAGTCCTCAACCGGATGCAAGACCTGTTATGAGACAAGTAGTTCAAATACTTGAGGGCGAAGCTTCCCTTGCGGCCTCTGCTCTTCCTCTTTCATTTGAGATGAGTGAATCAGGAACTATAGAGCTTTCAGATACTTTCTGCTCCAAGTCCATTGAGGTGCCCTTGAATGGAAGTTTGTTTTAGAAGATTTTGTTGAAGCGTTACTTGCTTGCCATTGATACATGAATCGATGGTCTTCTGTGCATAATACGAGTTGGGGTATGTATGCTGTGTATTAGAAGTATAGTTAGGTGCTTCTTTCATATTGAGAGCACTGTAGATCCAAAAACAAATTGATTGACATAATCGATTATAAAAACATTCCATTCCATTTTGTTATTAAATAACTTCTCTTAAAAAAAAGTTATATATCGTTCTGGTTAGTCATGAGGCTGTCTGCCATAGACTACCAGAATATATTATCTGGTTTTGGATAAGAATCAGAAATATTCATTTTTATTTGATAGCTGCAAATGTGCACAAGATCTTTGTGTGCTGCTGTAATAATCCTCTAACATGCATGAGCTCAAATACCTATATTTATGTCCACAAGTTGTCTGAAGAAGGCACTTTTATGTGACACCTCTGCCATTTACTTGACACGGAGTTTTTAAAAAGTATTTAATCTAAAGACATCAAATGTTTAGTCTATGACAATTGCCTGAAATGTTTATGAATTTTAGACAGTCAAATTTAGAAACATTTTGAACATACTTAAATGTGTTTTGATTTCAGCGATAAAAAGGCTGCAACCTGTTCCAGTTAGTAATGTCCATTAGAAAAACTAAACAAACAAACAAAAAGGGTAAATTTATCTGCTCAGTAGCACAGACCATATCTACGATCGCTATCCACCACTGACCCTTACTTTTACATATTATTTCTGTCGCCTACTTTTGTGCGATAAAAATGAATCTAATCCTTTCATAGGGACAGTTCAATCCAGTTTAATTCAGTCGGGATTTCACAAATTTTGGGAGCAAAATTTGTACAAATTAAGCTAATCTTCCTTGATATTAGTTTAGAAAATTAAATTGATATTCATTACAAATGTTTAGCCCACAGCAGAAAAACAAAGTGGAATAATCTAACTGTAATCAAACAGAACTACAATCAAAACAGTATAGGTAGTTGTAGCCTTATTTTTCTCGAACCATAATTCAAACATTATCTTTCTCAACATTTCCTTAATTGCTTAATAAATCTATTCCTAATTGCTTTCCCAGTAAAATAATCTCCTTGGAATTGCCTTCATAAAAATATCTGCCAACCGATTCTCTGTCCTACAGAACTGTAATTACACCTCTCCTTGATGTATCAAATGTTTAATGAAGTGATGACTAATTTTTTACATGCTTTGTTCTTGCATGAAGAATAGGATCCTTTGTTATTTGAATGGTTCTCTTGTTATCACAATGTACAGTAGGGAGAGGGACCCTAGTAGTTTGTGCACCCTAACTCTGGCTTCTAATTATCCTACATGGAAATTTCAAATCACTCAATTTTTACAGCAGCTTACCCTACTTATAACTAAGATTTCAGGGCACATCAGTATGCTTTTTGTCAAGGTGTCCAAAAGGCCCAAAAAAAAGTGAGACCAATACTTGTGCATTCACAGCATGTTTTATTGAGCGCTGATGTGGAATCACATGATTGGTTGCTTTTTAGATCAAAGGAATACATTTTGTTTAATTATGGGTAGTCATCATCAACACTAACAACTTTAAAGTCACAACTATTGGTCTAATATTGATAAAAATATTGGACATTATATAAACAACTACTATCACAACTATTAAAACATGCTCAGATACTAGGTCCTCTCCTAGTGGAAGAATTGCATTGCCGCTGCAAATTTTCCAAAAATCCTTTGTAACTAAACCCGCTGATGTTGCCGCTATATACTCTGCCTCCTCTGTAGAAAGGAAAACCATCCATTGCTTCTTCAAACTTCAAGTTATAATGCCACTGCCAAGGTTAAAACAGTACCCAAATTTTGATTTTTGATCATCTATTGAGCCAGCCCAATCTGAATCCGAAAATCCAATTTAGTTCCAAATTCTTTGTTGCATAATGAATACCATGATCCACTGTGCCTTGGATGTATTGAAGTAGGTATTCATTTTGTCACTCGTGATTGTTATGTGGATCCGTCATAAATCTGGAAACAAGACTTACTGCATAAGAAATATATGGTCTAGTAGCTATAAGGTAACTTCGGTAACATCTATCGAGTAGTGAGGATGTACATTTGATTGTATTTACCAAAGTTAAAATCATGTTGTATTCTGAACTTCAATTAATTAATAAATATGAGGAAATATGCATTCAAATTATTGAATAGATCATTAGAAATCAATGGTTAGTAGAAGTGTTTTTTTATATTTGTTTATATTGTATAAATATAGTTTAAATGAGTGTATGAGTTAATTGATATTAATATTTGTAGAATAGGGTAAAATTAAGGTAAAAGGCATGAATCAACAAAATTCAAACCCTAGAGTTCCTAAACTGACAATGAAGTACAAATGAACATAGAAACATAAAATTTGAAGCAATATTACCAATATCTCTATGCCATGGTTGATTTACCTTTAATGCTTGCTTGCTTGCCCTCATATTTTGAGTATGCACAATAAGACTAGTGATAATGATAGCAAAATATTGAAGTTTGTACTTGTCTCCTTGAGTAGCATGTAGTTGAATTAGCACTTGAATAGAATAAGGTTGAAATGACAATGAGAGATCTCTTTTATAGAAAACCAAATTTGAATGAAAGACTAGGATTAAAAGCCAATATGACATGAAAAATCAATGGCCAAGATTGCTTGAGAAACAATGAAATAGGGTTAGGGAAAAATTAGGGTAAAGATAGGGTTTGGTTAAGAATGGGCGGTTGAGATTAAATTATAAAATAATTCAATCAATGATGAAAACTAAATGAGATGTGAAGAGATAAGAATGACACAAATAAAGAGGTTGGCAAGAAAAAGAGGTTGTTGGATTAAATTAAATAATTATAAAATTATTTAATTTAGGAGGGAAAGTGAATAATTAAATAATTTAGGGGTTAAGACCTTAGCTCGAGTTAGCTAAATCTTTCTGGAGGTTGGTCCGCGAGGTCTAGTCTCCCCACCCAGGGTAGTATCGGGCGTGCACTACCGTCACAGTCCGCGTTAAAAAGTTTACGGTATAGCCTTGTTTATAAAGAATTAGTGCTACCGAGTTCACCAATCTAAAAATAATAATTAAATAATTTAAAACAAATATTTAATTATAGAAGAAAGGGAAAGTTGACTTTTCAATTAAATAATAATTTAATTTAAAAATGGGGGAAAGGACAAATTAGCAAAAAAAAAAAAATTAATTATAGAAGCAATGAATAGCTAAATAATTAAAATAATTATCTAATTATAGTATGAAATTATAATAATTAAATAAATAAAAATGTGTTTAATTATAGAGGAAGGGGACATTAGTTTCGTAATATTTAATTAATCAAAAGGAAGAATAAAAGGAAAGAAATTAATTAATTAATTAATTAAAATTATTTAATTAATAGAAGAAATGTGACTTTAGGCAATAATCAAATAATTTAAATTATCTAATAATTTAGGGAAGAAGTATCTACAATATTTATTTATAAGTAATAAAAAAGCTTATTTTTAGAAGTATTAATAAATAAACAATAATTTAAAATTTATTATTAGAAGATGAATAGAGGAAGATAAAGAACTATCATATAAAACTTAAGATATTATTTTAAGGATTTGAATTTGGTTATTCACAATAAAAATCTAATGTTTTAACTACTTGACTTTAAAATTGGTACTAAGGAATTAGTTTATCAGTGTATAATGGTATTGACAGCAATGAGAGATGAGAGAGCGGTGTAATAGTTGTTTCGGATCATTGTAAGATTTTGAATCAACGCTTTCGAATCATACCCGTGATCCCATCATCGTGATAGAGAGCCAAGGATATGAGAAATTTGTTGCGTACTCAGGTCTCTTGCCTTTGTTTGGTTTGTTCCCATCTTTGTCGCTTTGTTTTTTCCCATCTTGTTCCCCTCCCCTCTCCCCTATCTTTCGTGTCCTATCACCCCTCCCTCTCGGCTCTCTTATTTTCATACCTTCTTTTAGGGTCGTGGTCACTTGCCTTGCTCTCCTCTTTTTGGGGTTCTTAAGGTCTTCTTCCTTGGTTAGTGTTCTTCGCTTTTATTCGTTCTTCTTCCTTTGTTAGTGTTCTTCGCTTTTGTTCGATATTATTTATCCTATATTATTACAACATCATTTCTAATATATCTATCTATTAAATATTATTTATCCTATATGAATATATCGTCATTTCTAGTATATTAATCTATTGGGGTCATTCTTTTTAGTTAATTAACAAGAATAAATAAATGATTTATTATATTGTTGTACTTAACATATTAATATATTAATTTAACATATTTAAATTATGTCAATATACTAAGGAAATAAAATATGTTAAATTATTAAATATATTAAATATCTTAAATATCTTAAATATCTTAAATATCAAATATATTAACATAATTATATATATTAGGGAAATCAACATTTGTTAATCATATAATTTAAATATCTCAAATATGTTAAACTATTTGAATATATTAAGATATTTTAACTATTTAATATATTAACATATGTAAATTATTTAAATATATTAATACATCTAATACACTTAAATATATTAATATATTTAATACACTTAAACTTAATATATTTAATACACTTAAATATATTAATATTTTTTAATTGGTGCAAAATATATTCATATATAGTTAAATATATTAAAACATATTTCATATTAACATTTCTTAATATTTAAAACATTTCTTAAAAACATATATTAAAACATATTATATATTAACATTGCTTAATATTTAAATATCTTAATATATTAATATATTTAAATGTATTAGATTAATATTAACTAAAATATATCAAGATATTTAAATTATGTAAATATATTAACATATTTAATTTAATTAAATATATTAACATATTTAATTTAATTAAATATATTAATATATGTAATATACTTAAATATTATTTTTAATGTGTACATATATATTCATATAGCTAAATATGTTAAAATATTTAAATCTTTAAATATGTTTATGTAACATACTTAAATATTAATTAAAATAAATTAATAAAGATCAAAATATTTAAATATTAATTATACTTAGCATACTTAAATATAGTAATACATTTAAACACATTAAAATATCAAAATATTTGAATGTATTGGTTTTCCTTTTTTGTTACTTTTGGGTTTATCAATTTCTTGAATTTATTGAATATATCAAGTTAATTGGTTATTAAATATATTAATTTAGTAATATATTTGTATATATAGCAATAGACTTCATAGATTATTGTATTGAATGCCTCATTTTCTTTTATATTATAAGTG